>JAEUWK010001568.1:0-17475 GCA_018524425.1 Podaxis sp. AQ795752 | reverse complement strand
ACTAGTTCTTTCCCCTTTGCTCATCCTCAAGCCTTTGCCTTAGTTGCAACCTGAGTGCATAACAAAGGTCGTAACAACATCTGAGTCTCAGTATTTGACACACACAACATCCACCAGACATGGTTGCCAATGATGCACACCTTCCCCTACACATCACTTCAATCCCTCCTCATTCTTGCCCTCATTTGGCTCCCCTTTGTCCAAGCCAGTGCCTCAGTCTCACCTAACTTACTTCCACTAGTACTCTCAGCTGCCATCTCAATCAAGTTCCTGATACCTGGTCATGCTCACCATTCACTCATGAGCACTCCCAACTACAGGTGTCTGGAATCCATGTCTCCTCCTCACAGTCATAATTCCAGTTTTGACTTCCTTTGCCCTGCCCCAGCTGCAATCTTCCACACACCATTTACATATATGGGTACTACCCAGTTAGCATGCCTGTAGTGGAATAGAAATGCAAAATACAGCAACATATTTCACTGGTGCACCCTTATAATCATGTCAACTGCAAGTGCTTCTGTTTTACACTTGACAGAGCAACCAAGATATTCAGCTTCTGCACAAACAAGGAGTGAGGAAGGCATGGCACAAGGTGTACACACAGGGAAAGGTGAAAATGACAACCAAACCTGGACAGGGGAAGTAAATTTGGACCAATGACATTGTGATTTCTGTTCTGACATTTCTTGTTTCCCAACAAAATAGAAAATCAGTGTACTGTTCATGGATGCAGGCACCAAGATTACTGGAAGGGGGTTTACCAAGGGTATGCAAGAACATGAAAAGCACTAATTTCTAAACAAATTTGATAATGGGAAGTAGAACATGCACCAGGAGCAATCTATGCATTGGTTTTTGCTGTCCTTTTCTGCAATAGCACTTAGCAAAGAACAGGCTCAGACAAAAAAGCACTCACATTGATTGTTTTTCTAGTCACTGCCTTTTCATTTGACTTGATGAACCATGCCTTAAAAAACAGCAAGGTGATCAGGATATGCATTGCAAATATATGAGGGGGTAGGAACCCATTTTTTGATGTCACTGAGTCCAATCTGATGTATGACAAAGTCTTGAATCTTGATGCACATATTTTTTCCTCTCCATTCAAGGCCACAAAGATTCCTGCAGTGCTTATGAGTAAGCTGATTGTTATTCTGGTGAAATTCAGAGTGCATAGCTGTGTACTCAGGTGTGATGTCCAGTTTTTTGAATTTCACTTGGTGGGTTTGATTTTTGTGGTGACAAAGCACACCAAGCCAAAGATCTTCATTCTGCTTCACAGCAGTCATTGTGTTTTGTTGCTCAACATCAAGAGCAGGGCTGGCAGGCAGTATATCATGAGTTGGCACAGCTGGTGATGGGACACTTAAACCATTCTTGTGTAACAGCATTAGGTCAATGGGGATTTCAGCTCCATTGGGGTTTATTTTGACAATTGGATGATAGGACAGAAGAGAACTGTTGATGGTTGAGATTGTTGTTGTTGTTGCTAGTGCAGGAGTGACTGCTGGGGTTATAGCTGCTGGTGTGGCATTTGCATTTGTTGGTACTGAGACTGTTGTCATACCACCTGTAACCAGAGGCCAAATGAATGAGGTTAATAAGTGCTTCAATTGTGCTGTAACAAACTATCTGTAGTAGCAATTTATTCAACCTTTCACTATTAGAGGCCCTTTTGCTTGTAAATGGCTGGGGAGATATCAGTGCAATAGGAGGTTGGCTAGCTTGAAGCAGAAGTGCAGCTGATGTGCCTGGCTGTTTGGGTGAAGATACCTGGTCTATGCACAATGATGGGGTATGGTTGGTAACTGGTGTTGGTATTCCAACCTATGTGATGTCACACATGGTAAGCCAAAAGAAGTTCTGCTGATGCACTAATGGACATACCTTGCTAGCTGGCAATGCTGGGTCTGACAAATCCCCAGGAGAAGGACATGATGTATCTGGAATGGAAGGAGACTGGTGGAACATTGTTAGTCAAGTTTTGTTTTGCCTAATCAGATATACCCTATTATTCTCAGTCATGTTGATGTATACCTACTGTGACTTTATTGCAGAAGAGGTATTGTCACTAGGTTGAGACTTGTGCTTTTTTGGTATTTCTGGCCTATCCTTACCCTCACATTTAAGTATGATAGCAGGTCTGTCATAAGCCTTCTTCCAGTGTGGATAAACATTGATCACAACAGTATCAGCCTTCCAGATACCCTGGCATAGCCAATGGATGGGGAATTTCACCTTCATAGTTGTCCAGAAGTGTACAAAATATGCTTCATCTTGATTTTTCTTGTATGTTGAGCCATAGTAACCAAAGTGGTTAGCAAGATTTGTGAAGGTTGCCTGGGCTTCAGCATGGATTTGCACTAGTTGCTTGGACTCTTTACTGTCCTTCTCATGCAAAAAACCAAGCTTTCCTCAGCAGCTTGGATCCTCCTCTTCACCATCATCTTCTTCATTGTCTTCCACTTTAGCAGGTTTATCTGACTTTGCCAAACCCTTTGGCTTATACTAGAGAACCTTTTTTGTTATAGTGAGGCTTCCTCAGTCCATAAGGAAACCCAATATGTATCTGCAGATTATATCAAACAAGGCTTCTCATGTACTTCCAGAATTTACCTTTAGACTATAGGCCTATACAACAAGGTTTATAGTCTTAAAGCAAATGTTCCATTGACTACACTCAAAGTCATTATCCTTAATAGAATGACTTATGAACTGAGAGTGATTTAGAGCTTAGTATAGTGACTTAGTTTCTAATCACTTTAGTTGATAAAGACTTCTATTAAGTCTCCACCTCACCAAGTAGAAACAATGGTTTCTACTTGTTGGTGTCAAAGGGTTTATATACTACAGGACTTGTATCTAAGGATATCTACCCCAAGACTATCTTTAGAGACCATGTGATGTCATGAGAAGTTTCTAAGATTAATTAGGCTTCCTCAGGTACCAAGGCTTGACTTGGAACCTGACTTGGAGATCAAGGAAGTTTAATAATTCTAAGATTAGGATTGAAGAACTTCTTTGCACTTTCTGATAGGAAAACCTTGTTAATTATAGATCCTTCTTTAGTCATTATTGGAACTAAGAATAGTAAATAACTTAAGAAGTTGCATTGTTCCTTATAAATAGATCAACTATTTATAAAGGTAAGCATAGTAGTTGGAAGCCATAACAGTGGGAAGGAAACAAATACAAATTGAATGAAAACAAGTAAAGAAAAGATAAAGAAAATCATACTTGCAAATATCAAAATATTCAACTTTTGGTGTATATACATAATATTATCCCTTTTATATATTAGATTTCCCATCTAAATACTATCTAAGTATTAGATGTCAAAAGAGAAATTTACTGTTCACCATTCAAGTTATGAATGGCATCATCAAAGTTGTATTCATAACTGTATTCAAAAGTGCCCTCATCATTGTCAAGTTGGGTAGATGGCAGGATAGGATGGAGTTGGTGATCAGTAAAGCTACCAGCAATTCTTCAAGCATGACAATATGCAGAAGTGTGGGAAAACTGTTGGAGTTTTCTAATGTGCAGGTTGACTGTAGTGGTGGTGGTGTTTGCTAGAGCAACTTGCTTGCTTGGGTGGTAAGTAGGACCAATGGCAAAGGTAGACTTTGCAGTGGTTGTGGAGTTGGGAGTAGACTGATGGTGTCCATTGGAGTCAGAGAGGAAGTTAGAAGAAGTTGGTATACTGGACTTAGGGTCAGTACTGGTGGGATTGACTTCAGTGTTGAAGTTGGATCAGATGATATTGGTGATCTGGTCATCTTCAAGCTGTTCCAGAATTTCCAAGGCACTTGCAGGCAGCACCCTTCATGCAAGTCCTGGATGAGGATTTCTGGGACAAAACTTAGCAAAGTGTCCAGGGGTGGAGGTCTTGCGGTGGACACAGTGGTAGTGTTTGCACTGTGTCTGGAGATGGCCCATTCTGCTACATAAGTGGCAGGGATGGTATCCACATTGAGTCTGTCAAGGAGATGTTGGAGAAGGCTGGACAGATTGTCTAGAAGGTGTCAAAGTTGGGAGAGGCATAGGATGGTTGCTATTTTTAGCCACTAGTAAAGATTGGGGAAGTTGAGGCATAGATGTGGGAGGTGTTTGAGGTTGCAATTCTTGGGGGTGGCTAGGATTTGGAAGAGGTCAGTCTGGAGCTTGTTGATGCTCCTGCAGAGGTCTCTAATTGAAGTCAGGCTCAATGGACCTGATCTTCCAAATGATGTTTGCAAGACAGAGACCTGAAGGGAGACAGCATGCTAGTTTACAAATCTTGACATCTAATCTTTTGGATTGTGCAAGATAGTGTTCTCTTGCAAGAGAGCACTCATCAATCACAGTCCTGACCTTGAGCATATATGTAGGGAGTCAAGGATCTCAGCCAAAACTAGACATAAAGTTGGCAGCTGTTCATTCATGAAGAAATGCTTGTTGTATGATGGTGACTTCTTCAGTGGATAGTCCAGTTTGACCTTGTTCAGGTTGTGGCATAACTGGGACTGTTTCCAAAGCTGATGCAGCTGCAACAGGCTACAGAGAGGGAGGGTGTGAGGTTGTTGTTGAGAGAGAGATTTCAATGTTAAGCTGAGTAGTCTGCAACATTTGCTGATGAGTTTAGGCAATTTATTTCTCTCTATTATACCTCTGTAGAATATCTTGTGTATTTTCATGATTTTCTTCAGGCTCCCATGAATCCTCAGTTGGTCTGTAGTCTTTCTATTGGATCAGGTACTTGTGATGCATCCTTCCATGTGTTTTCCTCATTCAGTGCCTCAAAATTGCTTTGACTTTGTATTCTTCTTCTCCTGCAACAAGAATAGGTGGCAGATTCATGTGGTGCTTTCCATAAATATTGTTCTTGATGATAGGTATCAAGAGAGAAGCATAGAATTTGTTGTGGATCTTCCATTTAGGTGGAAGCTTCAATTCATAGGTGACTGGCAAAGTTTTCTGTGTGATTACAAAGGGTTCTTGTAAGGGCACACCCTTACACTTAATTTGAAAATCAATTAACCCATGTCATTGTGTTATATTTTGGTATCAGTCTTGTTTACCCATCACTCCATCACCTGTTTGTATCTACTGTTTATTAGGGCACATCGGTTGTCAATGACAACCAACCTTTGCTTGTGCCATGTAGTCTCCCAATAAATGGGTTTGAACTATTTGGCATGAGCATGAGGTCTTCTAACCATAAAGCATAAAGCTTTACATTTTTTTAGTTTACCGAGTGGACTAATGCACAAGCAAAACACCCTATAATACCTGACCACTGCGTACATGTGGCAACCAAAGATGACAACACCCAACAAGCTTTGACATGATAACACGTCAGATTCACTACCTAGTGGCAGTAGCTGCACCGATAATAATGGAGGAAAGGGAAATTATCCCCACTCCAGACTATTGAAATTAGAACCTGTTGACAATAGTTGACACAATGCAGAGAATCTGACTACAGGATCTAATACCACAGCTGGAAGCAATTCACATACTCTGCCACCAATAGAAGAGGAGAGTGAGCAACCATTGTCACTCAACAGGGCACCATCACCTGAATTTAACACAGCAATATCAAGTGAATTATATACACTTGAAGAAAGAATTTCCCTCATTTTCAACATGAATCATGTTGAAAGCCCTGTAAGAAGGGCAGAACTATGATTCCACGCAGAAGAATATACTGTCAAGCTGTTCAAGAGCTTGATGGATATACTAATAGACCCTACATCAGAGATGTACAAGAATCTCCTATGTAAAACAATTAAATGACTTGCTTCGCTGTACAAGGCAGCAAAGCAACATAAAGGGGAATGACCCAAAACCCCCATGAATGAAATCTATCAAGCAATGCCTACAGCTTGATCAAGGAAAGAAATAGATAACACAGGTGATGAGCACCTGTACAATCCCCTTTCATGGGTAGAATCACCATCTGAGGCCGACCCTACAGTGGCACTTGGTGGCACCCTTGACAAAGGAAAAGCACCGATCAGAGGAACTCCATCCTCTGCGGAACCAACCCCTTCAGAGTTGAGTATCACAACATACTTGACCCAACAAGCCTTAGACAAGCTGTTCACCCCTCAAAAGATTGGTGAAAACGACGACAAATACTCTTGTTGTCTAGAAAGCCAAACACAAGTGCTGACTGCCCTCAATAGGGCGATCCCCAATGCCTCTATCGCTCAACCAAGACCAATACAGAGTTCAGAAAAGCACTCTGTTAAAATTGATCTTAATCCGAGTGGAGGAGAGAGAGAAAAGTGGGTTGAAACTGGGCCATCCAAGCCCAGTATAGAATGTGCGGAATACTGGAGTGATCGAGTGGCACTCCAATGGATGTGGAATGAAGACATTCGACTATATGGAAGGTTGAAAATAC
This sequence comes from Podaxis sp. AQ795752, assembly GCA_018524425.1. NCBI lineage: Eukaryota > Fungi > Basidiomycota > Agaricomycetes > Agaricales > Agaricaceae > Podaxis > Podaxis sp. AQ795752. Next base: position 11,081 of record JAEUWK010001568.1, on the reverse strand, counting down.
CAGACCAAGGCATCTGGTTCATAGGAACAACCCCTGTAGATGGGGATGTCTTGGATGATAATGACCTAAGATGAGGAGCCTTGCATCCTTGACAATCATCATTACCACCACCCACGGCTCATGCAGCCACACTAAGAGGAGCAGCCCCAGCCACTCCTCCAGTATACCCCCCAACAGTACCACGACCATTGACCGGTCATGGAAATCACCAAGAGGAAGGATCCAATGAAGGGGAGGAATTATACCAACCCCCTGAAAGACCAAGGCAAGGATATTCCCTCATTAGAGACGTACCACCGACCTTTGGGTCCCCAGGCGTTGCAAACACCTTTTGCAACCACACATGACTAATGCATGATCAGTTGAGTGCAACAATCCAAGAGTACCTCTCACAACCATTTGAATTCCCAGAGGGGTACAGACCCAGAAACGGGAAACCCCCCACCAAGAAAGGTCAGGAGCCCTACAGTGGAAGTCTGAGGTTTAGTGACCTTGAAAACTTTGTATCTGCACTCTGCCTAGACCTTGCATTAAAAGGTCTAGGTGGAATGGACCATGCAAGGGACAGGCTGTGCCTGTATACCCTACCTTACCACCTAGCTGGAGAGGCCAAACAAATGATCATTCGGCACGTTATAAATGTTAATCGAACAAAGTTCGATTGGACTTTCAAGGAAGTGATCCTCACCCTGTACGATCACTTTGTGCTACCTACATCAATGCATGAAGCGAGAGAAGGACTCAAACAAGTCTGTTACAACCCTCACATTGGAGTACAAGGATACTATGACTCCATCATGGACAATGCACAGTGCATGACTGTGCATCCCAATGATTATACCCTCATCAAGTTATTCCTGGAAGGAATACCTGAGGACATGAGGACAGACCTGCTGTTTCATCAAGGTCTGTCCCCTGAAGCAAACTTGTTAGACAAGTTCCTCGCCTACACGGTCTCATATGAAAGCCGATGGAAACTGATGTCATACTACTGTCAGGCTCTTCGTCCGAATAGCAGGGGAGTAGATCCCCTGATGCATAATAATTGCCCAGTACCGATTTGAGAGCAATCTAGATCTTGAACAGTGTTTGTATCCAAGAAGGTAGCAAATGGGCGAAAGCAAATGCACATTCGAGAGTTACAGCAACTCTTGCATGATTCAAAGAACAAAACAGCTTGACCAGATTATAAGTCAAGCAACCACCAAGGTGCAAGGCAGCCCAGTAAACCACTGGACCACAATGCTGATAAACCCACCAATGCCATAAAATGTTATCACTGTGGCGGTAACCATTATGCCAGCTCAGACAGGTGCCCTTTGAAGGGCAAACCCTCACAGATCTGAGCAGCTCATACAGCAATACCTGACAACAGAGTATCGCACACAGGAGAAGATGAAGATCAGGCAGAAGATGACCAGCCTGATTATGAAGAAGAGGAGGATGATGTTGACAAAGATCATGCATCAACACAAGCCTCAGAAGATGGATATGCTGAAGTCACCATCATCAAATCTGAATATGGATCCAATAGCGAGGACATGAACTTTGTCGCAAGTATCGATGATACTCCTGCAGAGAGCGAAATAAATGTGCTCACTGATTACCCCAAGGAAGATGAGCCTCGAAATCAATGGGTTTGAAGAGTCACTCTTCAAACCAATAAAGGAAAGATATTGCGCCCTCAGATTGCCCCTTGCAAGAAGCAATGTCTCACATTGTATATCAGCATTAACGGCATCGAAGCCTGGACGCTCTGGGACTCAGGGAGTATGACCTCTGGAATGACCCCCGCCTTTGCTCAAGTTGCTGACATTAAAGTCAGCAAATTAGAAGATCCGCACACACTGCAACTGGGCACAGTTGGTAGTAGATCCACTGTGAAGTACAGCACAGCCATTGAATTAACAGTCAGGCCTATAAAAACTTCATCATACCTTGACATAGCAAACTTCGATCACTATGACATGATAATCGGAACCCCCTTTATGCATTGACATAAAGTGAAGCTTGATTTTGAGAATCGAGCAGTGATCATTGATGGAGTCAGCATTCCAGCTACTGACACCATCAGTAATTCAGATATGCAGCTCTGTCACCATCGTTTGACTGATAAACATCAGTTGACATGACTATATGGAGGCAAAGAGCCCACTACAAATCGAGTGACAGTAGAGGACGTCACCGAAGCAAGTGGAATACATGCTAGGGAAAAACTCCCCCACAATTACTCCCATGTCCTCGAGGAGATTCCCTCGAGGACAAGAAATGAAGACCACAGGGAGAAACTTCCCCACCCACGATATGTGGGTGAACCTAAATTTCACCCTATCATCTCAGTTGAAGACAAGCTACTAGCTTGTCAAAAGTGAGGACCACCAGCCCATAAATGGCTCATTGAAACACCAGTCATCAAGGCAATGTACAACTGGTACTATGACCTGCGGATGCCTGACAAATGGAATGCCATGGTATCAGGCATCTGGTCAATGAAACAACCTGCAGACGGACACCCACCATCTACAGGATATACTCCAAGCAGTGTGGACGATATTGTCCACACAGAAGAATTCACAAGGATAAGATATCCCGAGCGGTCTCTCAGGGACTATATCCATAGTATGACAGTTGTTCATCTGCCAATGGAAGACGACTGCATGAAATGAATCGAGGACACACATGCTCGATTCAAAACAAAGAAACCACCCAATAATCCAGGTGACCAGAACCAGTGCAAGATACTGCAGATTAAGCAGCAGTTGATGTGCAACTACCATGATATGATGCAAGGAACACCATCTTGCCTACCCCCATTCCAAGAGGTGAATCACAAGATTCACCTTATCGAGGAGAACAACCGATATAACTATCGCTTGCCCAGATGTCCACAGTCCTTACAGGAGGAGTTCCATACAAAACTCAACTGTTACATAGATGCGGGGTGGTGGGAACCCTGCAATGTCATGCAAGCAGCCCCTTTGCTATGCATCCCCAAGAAGGATGGGCAACTGCACACAGTCATTGATGTGAAGGAGCAAAATGATAACACGGTAAAGGATGTAACTCCTTTACCTGATCAAGAAGTAATCCAAGAAGATGTGGCTAGAGTGAGGTATCACTCTAAGATTGATCTAGCTGATGCATATGAACAGGTTAGAGTTTGACCCCAGGATGTGGAGAAGACAGCCTTCTCCACCATTGCAGGAACATACGTTAGTAACATCATGCAGCAAGGGGACTGTAACACCCCTGCCACGTTCCAAAGATTGATGACAGCTATTTTTAGAGACATCATTGGCATATTTGTCCATGCATATCTGGATGATATATTTATATTTTCTAATTCTGTGGAGGAACACAAGCAGCATCTATGGCTTGTATTAGACTGACTCTGCCAACAACAGCTCTACATCAAAGAGTTGAAGGTAGAACTGTATGCAGACCGAGTGGACTGTCTTGGTCATATAATAGACAATAACAGTATCCACCCTGATGCCGATAAACTATCCCGAATCTGTGAGTGGAGAACCCCTTGCAACTATAATGACATGCAGAAATTCATCGGACTTGTTAACTACGTGTCCAACTTTCTGCCAGATATAACTGCATATACTGGCCTGTTAATGGCCATAATGCAGAACGGAACACCATTCCACTGGCGACCATTACATCAGAGATGCTTCGATATGATCAAATGCATCTGTTGTAAAATGCCTGTGATCTGACTGATAGATCCAAAGAACAGAGAACCCATATGGGTTATCTGTGATGCTTTGAAAACCGGTGTTGGAGCCATGTATGGACAAGGCCCCAGCTGGGTGGACTGTCACCCAGCAGGATTCATGTCCAAGAAATTTTCTGCAGCACAGCAGAACTATGCTGTGCATGAACTCGAAATGTTGGCTATCCTTGAGGCACTACTGAAGTGGGAGGATAAGCTGGTAGGTTACCGAATCCACATCATCACTGATCATAAGGCACTTGAGTTTTTCAAAACTCAATCAAAATTGTCAAGCTGACAATGACGATGGCTTGACTATATGTCGAGATTCAACTTTGACATAACATATGTCAAAGGAGAATGCAACAAGATCGCCGACTGTCTCTCACAATACTACAAGAGTGATCGACTGGGGGAAGAGCACCCCAGTGGGGAATACGTACAGGCCAACTTTTGTATCGACCCTGAAGGGGATGACTTGCCAGCACCAAGAAGAGCAGAGATACAACATCTGCAAGACCGACTGGCAGCTATAAACGATGAAGGAGTCAGGCAAAGCACCAGACTCCAAGAAAAGCACAAACAACAAGATATTGAAGCTGAAGAGCTTCAAGAGGCAGCTGCCCTCCACACTGTAGAACCAGATACTGGCCAAGCAAAATGCTTGACACAAAAATGCAAAACCAAGGGAATAACCCTTGGTGAGTCACTCTCTGCAACTGACAACTCCGCCAGTTTCACCATTGGGGATGACTTCATTGACAAAGTCATCACTGGATACAATGCAGACTCATTAATGAGTATAGTCAAACAATCCCCAGAGAAGTATAGAGACTTCTCTGTGGATAACCAAGTGATCATGAAAAAAAACTCCCCTAGGAGACCGAGTCATATGTATCCCAAATGACAGGCGACTCATAACCCAGGTACTGATGAAGGCCCACAAAATTGTGGGACATCTAGGTGACCAACAGATGGCAGAGTATGTCTGCAGATGGTACTGGTGGCTGTGGTTGGTAAAAGATTGTTGCAAGTTCTGTGGAACTTGCAAAACGTGTGCTCGAACCAAGACATCAAACACAAAACCCAGTGGAGAGCTACACTCTCTACCGGTTCCTACCAAACCCTGGGACTCAATTGGGATGGACTTTGTCAGTCCATTCCCAGAATCCAGAGGCTTCAACTATCTCTGGGTAGTTATGTGCCAAATGACAAGCATGGTGCACTTAATACCAGTGCACACAAAAATGACAGTGTCAGAGCTGTCATGGGTTTACATACGAGATATCGTATGCTTACACAGTCTACTGAGCTTGATTGTGAGCGATCGAGACTTGAAATTCACATCCACCTGGTGGAGAGAACTCCACAAGGTATTAGGAGCAAAGCTCCTAATGTCAACTTCTTTTCACCCTCAAATGGATGGCCAGACCGAACAAATGAATCGCAACATCGGTCAGATCTTCCGTGCAACAGTACGCTATGACCAAACTAATTGGGTCGACAAAGCACCATTAACCGAGTTTGCAATCAACTTGAGCATCTTGGCTACCATGAAATACACCCCATTCAAGTTGAATTATGGTTATATGCCATCCATGATCCAGGATGGCCACAATGCCAAAACCATCCACAAAGGGATAAAAACCTTTGCAGAAGCAGCACTGCTAAACTTAGCAGCTGCCCATGACGCAATAATAGAATTGCAGGTTTTCCAAACCCACAATGCCAACAAAAAACAAGGGCCAGAACCTTGTATCAAGAAAGGAGACTTAGTCTACCTTTCCACACAGAACCTCTTGTTACCAAAAGACAGAGCTCAAAAGCTCTGTCCAAAGTTTATAGGACCCTACAAGGTCCTAGAATCGAAGCCAGAGACTTCCAATTACAAATTGGAACTGCCTCCAGCATTATTACACCGGAAAATCCATCCGGTGTTTCATGTAAACCTTCTGAGGCCATACCATGCCTCAGATGATACATTATTCCCAGAGTGATCGCGGCCCAAGCCATACAACTTTGGGTTTGATGACAAGCATGAATGGTTTGTCAAAGAGATCATAGGCCATCGGTTCACCAATGATGGTAAAATCAAATTTCAGGTCTGGTGGAGTCTGGGAGACACCACTTGGGAACCAATACAACACTGTGAAGAACTTGTGGCATTGGATAGGTACCTGGAGCTGCAAGGGGTGTCGAAGGTTCAGCAACTTCGACCCCGATCACAGCCTACCAGAAATGGTAGGTACAAATCGGGTCGAAGAGATTAATTTTGACCCTGAGAATCCTACAATATATTACCAATGGTGACTTGCAAAAGTTGCCTCTTCTCTCCCTACAACCACCACTATGAACCCCCAGCACCTGCAACAATCACAACAACCAACCACCATGCCTCAGCAGAGCAGTGCAAGCGGCTCTGCACCATCAACATTCCAAGGACCCTGGACAGGTCTTGGGAGAGGGAGGGAGTTGATGGACACAACTTCAGACCCCATTCCAACATTTATGAGTCAGCCCGAGCATCAGCAAGGGCACCAAGACCCTCATCACGCCTTATTGTTGACAATACCAATGTCGATGTCTCAACACCCACAATTCGAACAATGGCCAAGTCAACAATTTGGCCACCCTCCATTCAATCCATATCCTGAACCCTGCATACTACCCTCCGCCACCACCAATGCTCCATCATCCTATGACAACACCTTATCATCCCTATCATGCATCGCTGCCGCTGCCAACTGCACTTCAGTTGGCACACCACCACCACTACCCAACTGCGCCAAGTGAATACACTTGGCAACTACCTCACCCTATGCCCTCGATGACGGCCAGGCCGTCAAGAGCCAAAGGCAAACAACACACATCGGAGCAAGATTTGCTCCACCAACAATGCAAGGAACAAAACTCGGGCCTCGTATCCCAATTATGCAAGGTCGGACTAAATGACCTCCTCATCGACATGATTGACCCGTTCGACAAGTCGATCAATCAAGTTCTCAACAAGCTTGTTGAGATTATACAAAATAAAAATGCACACATCAGTGTCCTCGAAGGATGCCTCCACCACCTCAACGATACACTCTCTGCTTTACAGCAATCAAGAGAGTACAAGCTTGAGGCCATGATTTGTGTGTCTAAAAAGAGGACCTTGTCTGGTTCTCTAACACCTCCCAGTGGAGCCACCCCAGCTTCACTACAACAGCAACAACAACCTGTGTTGAGCTCATCAGCTTGACCTAAATCATACACTTCAGCTGTGAGTAATGCAATGACTTACACATCATCTACATCTTCCAAAGCGAGCACCAGTAGTGCTTGCTCATCATCCTCATCCTCAAAGGCAGGTACACAAACCAAGCTACCACCTGCCACCTCCAAGAAGGCAAGTGCTCCCAGCACTCACCTAACCACAACCTCCTCCAAGACTAGTGCGCCTAGCACTAGTCAAGAACCAACACCTGTCAAAAAGTCATCCAAGCAAAGGCAACAGGATTCACCTGTCAGGACGACTGATGAGTCGGTCGCCCAAGAACTGGATGTCGCACTCATCTATGATGACATCCCAATGGACAACACCCTGCTTCCACTGACGACCGCTTCTGAGCAGTCATTGCATATTGAAGAACTACTGTCAGACCTGGAATTCCAGGTCCCACCTCCCCCACATGCAACTATGGACCACTCATTTTGGTCTGTCTTCCCACCAAACTTGAGGACGCCCCTCAAGTTGTCCCTGACTACCTCACACCTGAGGACATGACGCCCATGTCCTCCAGTGAGGAAGAAGATGCAGCTGAAGACTTCAAACCCAAGAAGGGTAAGAAGAAGGCCCCTCAATCGTCAACCTCTAGGTCGACATCTTGACCAATTATTCACAACCTGCCAGGTCATAATGGCATTATTCCATCCATGTGGGGACTATGGCAACACAGCCAAGTCCGTAGTCGCAAATGCGACAACAGCATGTTGAACATGTTATCATGGCAAGTTCATTACTTGCAACAAACCAATACCATGTTTGCCAGTGCCACTGCCACCATCGCCGCAATAATGGAATACAAAGGCCAGGAGTTTGAAATCCTGGCCACTCATCCAGTTTATAAGGCAGCCCGTCGTGGACTGCCTATGACCCCCTGCAAAGTAGAGAAGCTGCTCAAGCTTCTCAATAATCATCACACCAAAGCTGAGCATCAAGCTGAGGCACACCACCTCCTGACTGAGCTATACAAAATAGCTCAGTGCACAGAGGAAGAGCACTATGATGACACAATGATCTTCCTGTTGTGCCATAGTGGCTTCTGCACGGACATACACCCATCTGGAATAACCACTGAAATAAGGGAAGAGCACCAACTGTGTTTGTGCGGGAGGAGACTTTAATTCTCATTCCCCTGAATGGGACCCTCACATTCTTCATCATTCGGCTAGGGCTGACCTCGTCATTGATCTTATGAACTCCATCAGCCTCACACTTTCTACTCCAAAGGAGTTTAAGTATACACACACCCCTTTCAATGAAACCAAACATCCGTCTGTTATTGACCTCATTTTCATAATAGATGACCCGTTCCTTCCAAGCCCAGTCCACACCGTCCGTGACGACTGGCAGATCCGCTCTGACCACTGCCCCCTATTCACCTCCCTCCCCATCCCCTCCCCCTTCCAACCCTTCATTGAAAAGCTCACCATCCCGCGAGATTCTGAAGAAGAAGCAGCATTCATATACTCCTTAGGCCTCCGCCTCCAGGCAATACCACCACAGTTTACATCCAAAGACGACGTCCTCTCTTATGCCAACGCCATGTCCATCATCATCTCCCAAGAATGGCAAAACAATGCCAAACTTGTTTGTATTTGCGCCAAATCCAAACCCTGGTGGAACCAACAATGCGCATCTGCCCTACGTGCTTTCCAATCTCACAAGTCCAAGTCAAACTGGACTAAGTTCCATCGTTCCATGCACCAGGCCAAACGTGCCTTTTTTGAAAAGAAAATCAAGGACATAGCGGAGGAAAACCATCGCCCCTGGAATCTCATGTCCTGGATCAGCAAACGCAACCTTCCCCCATCCCAATCGATCACGTACAACGGAAAGAGCTGCGATGAGCTGGATGACCTCTGGCACATGCTCGATTCCTCCTACAACTCTGCTCATGATCGACCGGTCGACCTTAGCACCATCGAGTCATTTGACGCCCAGCCGGAACATCCCTGGCCCCCTTTCTCAAATGCTGAGCTTTTTGATGCCCTCAATCCATGCGCCAATGCATCTGCCCCAGGCCCAGACCATTTGTCATGGGCCCATATCAAACATCTTATGTTGGATCAAATCTTCCGATCAAACTTCTTACTCTTCGCATCCAAATGCGTCGAGTTCTCCACATGGCCGGAACATTTCAAAAATTCCACCTCCGTCATCATCCCTAAACCCAATAAGCCACACTACTCCACCCCAAAGATGTTCTGGCCCATAGTCCTTCTCAACACTCTCGGTAAGTTAATTGAGAAAATGATCTCGGCTCGGATGCAGTTTGAAGCATCCCAACACGACCTTGTCCACCCCCTCCAATTTGGAGGCATCATCCAGTGCTCTACTGAAGATGCTGGCATCTGTGTCACTCACCTTGTTCGAACAGGCTGGAAATGTAAACTCAAGACCAGTGTCATCGCATTCGATGTCACCCAATTCTTCCCATCCACCAACCATTCCATCCTCACCTCCACTCTCCGTCGTCAAGGTTTCAATTCTAATCTTGTTTCTTTCTTCTCCGATTATCTAAAAGATCGCTTCACCACTTACTCTTGGAACAACAAGTTGTCCCCAAAATTCTCCGCTTCCGTTGGCATTGGCCAGGGTTCCGCTCTCTCCCCCATCCTCACCGCCCTTTCTCTTTCCCCCTTTATGTATAAGTTTTCCAACAATCCCTGCTGTAAAATAGTTTCTTTTGTCGATGATGGTCTAATTGTCGTCCAATCAGAATCTTTCTCTACTAACTGCCGTCTCCTCTCACAGGTATACAAAAACTGTGAAGATTTCCTTACCCGCCTTGGTCTAGTTCTCGAAAGAGACAAGACCAAGGTATTCCACTTCTCCAACCGTCCCTCCCACGATCCCAATCCCCCAGTTACCATCGACAACTCATTTACCATCCATCCCAAACCCTTTCTACGCTATCTCAGCTTCTGGTTTGACAGAAGTCTAACCTTCAAGGAACATGTCCGCTTTTATTCCACAAAGGCCCTCTCTACCATTTGATGCATGCGTATGCTCGGTAACTCCGTCTGCGGGCTATCCCCCCTCCACAAACAACTACTATACAGATCTTGTGTCGTTCCTATCGCCATCTACGGTTTCCGTCTTTGGTTCAATCGTAATGCGCAGTACCGCAGTCTCATTAAATCCCTTCAACGCATGCAGCGACAAGCCGCTCTTTGGATTACGGGCACGTTCCGCACCACTCCCACTGGTGGGGTTGAGGCCATTGCCGGTCTCATCCCCATTCAGCTTCACTTATTCAAACTTGCCAAACGCTGCTCCCTCCGCTTCCACACTCTCCCCCCTACCCATCCCCTTAAACTACTCACTTGTGACATCGACCCTCTAGATGCACGACATACCAAACAGCACTCAACGGTGCTCGACTTCGTCTCAGATGCTCAACTGGTCATGGACCGGTTTCAGCGTCTCCACCCTAGCGCCAAACCTGGCCAGCACCTGCTGGACCTGTTTAGCAATCAAATTAAATTCATCGAGTGTCCTGACCCTTCGAAAGAAGGCACCATGGCACTTCACATCGCCAATGCCTCCCGTGTGCAAGACCCTGCCTTCTCTTCTCCTATTTCCCTTCTAGTAGCTACAGATGGTTCTGTTCCTACCAACTCGTCCCTGTCTGCCACTTCTGCCTTTCTCATTTTCAACTCCTCTGAAACTGATATTCTTTCTTCTGCTGTTCACCCTTGTGGTGAAGTCACCTCCTCTGATTCCGAATCATACGCTCTCCGTCTCAGTCTTTTTTCTTCTATTTCCTTTGCTCAATCTCTCAACTCCTCTTCGATTGTAGTTTTCACAGACTCCATCTCATCTGCTAAACTTTTATTCTCATACAGGCCTCACAGCGCGCATCTGGACTCTATCGTGGTTGCTCCTCTCCTTCACTCTTGGCTCTCCTCCTCCCCTCTCAATCACGTCCACTTTTGGTCCATCCCATTGTCCGCCAACTGGTCTATCCACCACAAGGCACACACCCTCGCTAAATCCTTACGCCTACCTAACCCATGTCGTCAACCCATTCGCACCTCCATCGGATTCGTTCGAAACCATTATACCCAAAAATGCCTATCGTTATGGCAACAG
>JAEUWK010000932.1:0-19433 GCA_018524425.1 Podaxis sp. AQ795752 | reverse complement strand
ATTCAAGGTGTATAATTAGGTACAAGCAGGATTACAAGAGCCTCTCAGGCTACCAAGAGAACATGCCCAATCCCACCAGATACATTCTTTGCTTCTGCCGTCTTATCATCTTTTGCAAGGAGTCAGCCTTTTCAGATGTCTCCTTATCAATCTGTATGACAGCACAATCGTCAAGGTATAAACACATGGTCTGTTGTGACAAGCCGTCGGGCGATATGGATTTGTGTCGTGTTCTTTCCCCACTGAACACTTATCTTTGCCGCTTTATCTCAATCCCCTTTTGGCAGAGCCCTCCACCTCTCGACGGCCTTCGATATAAACGACCATAAGCAATAGGAATATCCTATGTCCTAAGCTGCATTCAATATGAGTGGCTCCCTGAGACTCCAAAAGATTCTAGGGTCACCGCATTCTGGCTGATTGTTACGTACAACCATGTGAAATTACAAATGATCTGGTTAACGTCATGCACACATGCCATATGGTACGTCACGACGTTTGCGATGACAGAAACAAAACCACCATTGGGATTAATCGCATGGTTTGCATGAAAACCTCCGGCATGAGTATCGCCCTTGGTTACTCTTCTCTCTTATCCATGTGATGCCCAGCTCTGAAATCAACCCAACCCGTGGTACTATAGTCGTCTCCCATATAACCCATACCCCTTAACCCATACTCTCATATAACTCATAGAAATTTCTTTCCACCAAGTTGTTTTTGACCCATAACCCATAACTCCCTCGCACCCCGTAACCCATAGGTCCTTTAAAACAGAAACCCATAGCATCGGTTACCATGTATGGCAACAACCCATGTTAGGAGTGTAACAGTTCACTTTTGAATCGTACTGAGCAGCCAACAGTAATAGTATGGTAAATGCATAAAATTTTTTCAACAACCAACTTTTGCTTCGACTATGTCTGAAAGGGGTTTGCATGTCCTCGAGCCGAAAATACATGTGCAAAAAGACACTCCTTCAAGCTCAACTCACACAGGACAAGCAGGCCTGCGAAGAAGAATGTTGGCTTGACAATGAAGCCAGCCTTAGTGAGGAAACCCGGGTCGGGTTATCGCTTACTTGAAAACTTCAACGCGAAGAAGTCTTGGATGATCTTGAGATGACTGGCATGTTGCAGAGGGTAAATCGTATGTCGATTGTTCACTTCTCAATCCTGCCGAGGAACAGCGCGATGCAGATGAGTTCGACGAGGAGGACATCTTTGCAGCTCCCATGGGATCATTTGCGGCACAGGAGAACAGCAAAATCAACGGCGGTGATGATGCTGACGACGACGACGACGACTCAGCTGGTGATCTGCCTCCGCCACGCACCCAGGACCTTCTTCAAGCATCGGCTTTGTTGAATAGGTACCTTGCAATGGCTGATCTCCCATTCTTTCGTCAAACGGAGCACAACCTTGTCTTATTTAATCGAGAGCTTCGCTTGAAACAAATGGCTTCCTTGACGGACGCTCGCATTCATGATTGCTTCACACGCAAAAGTGTTCCCTAATCACTACTCCCTTGCTTCCAGTGCCTCTCTGTGAAATAGGTCTTATAGCTTCTAGATAACATCCGAGTATTTTCTCTTTAATTTTGGCAATATATTTTTCGAACTCCCTTATAAGCCATACTCTCTCCTAACCCGTAGGTTGGCCATGTCACCAAGTGAGGGAGTCGACCGTATTTCATTTCGAAGAAGCGGTGATCACGGGATAAAACTTCCCGGCTCGATGCCATGAGGGATCCTTCAAGCTTCAAGCTTCAAGCCTTCACGCCACCAGAAGCATCATTAATATCGGATGTTGGTGCATATAGATTACTTCTTCCGACCGAAATTTTGGCATCAAAATTTTATTCCTTCACAAGGTCCATCCCCATTGTCTAGTGTATAACAACGGTATATGCTTACTTAGGTATATTTATATACATGATTGTCAATTATTGGCCGAAATTGAGATCAAGGATAATAGATCACCAACACGTGGCGAGAATGAGTTTAGAGTGTTGTAGGCTCAGTACTGTCAGGCTTGAACCGCAACCGGGCAATCAGCACAGTGTCCCAATCTCCCCCATGAGACGAAACCTTGCTTGCTGATTGGCGAGAGGACTCATCCGGTGCATCTATCGAAGGTCCAGCCCCCTCCCACTCCGAATCGGTAGTGAACATGCCCCAAGGCTGACCCGCTTTCGGAGAAGCGAATACATTAAAATGCGCCTGTCAACATTCCATCAGTATGCAGGGAAGGCAGAGAAAACAAAGCATTGACACTCACATGCCCTTCGGGATGATTGTGACTGACAAAGAGGGCGTATTTTGGTGCGCGAAGGGTGCCAACGACTGATTTATATAAAGCAAAACAAATTAATGCTTTCAACCCCGTAGAAGTTCTGAAGAAAAACAACACCCACCAAGGAAGAGGTCTTCCCGCTGGATCTGATGCTGAGCACCGTAGATCTTCAGTATGGCATCGACATTTGACTTAAACCATTGCTTGGGAGCGTCAAGTTTTCCTCCTGCTTCAGATATCATGTAGCGGTATTCCGTCGTCTCGACACATAGGAATGCGGCCTTATGACCGGCTTTAAGTGGGAACGTGTATCGACGGCTCACGGCTTGGCTGAACCATCATAAACCCACCAGTTAATTGAGCATTTGGGTATTTGAAGTGTGTGACCTACGGGAAAATACCATCGTGCTTGTTCTTGGGAGTTAGCAGACCCATGATGGTATCAATTAAGTTGTTCCTTTTCGATACTCGCTGACTGCCATTTGTCACACGACCATATCCAGCAATGGAGGGTATAGCCCGGACAGCCTCCAGTGTGGACTTGTTTGGGTGAAATGCGTTGAACAGGGTAATGAACGCGCCGCGGGGCTTAGACAAATAGCCAACAGCTCCCAGGTCGACAGGAGATGGATCCCATAAAGGAAGAACGACTACGAGCAATGGGTTTTAGGTGGATAAACGACAGAAAAAGGCCGGACTCACGTGAAGGATGATGTTCGTGCGTGAGCATTAACCGATACCTCCTTTCGTTTTTGATCTGGGCTATGATGTCGTCCTCAGGCGGAGGGGAATTGTAACCGCCGAAAGGGAGCACAGGGGCTTTCTTGCTGTCTCCAGATTCATCTGAGGAAGCTGATGCAGCCATCGAGGTCTGTTTGCTGGGAGTAGGAGTAAAGAAGAACGGTTCAGGAAATTTGATCTGGGGAGTCGGCACAGAGGTTTCCTTGTGGCCCATTCCGTCAGAAGGAGGGATATTTGCATCGAAGTTCGCTTGAAGAGCCGCATGAGCGATGTGAGCCAGCTTCGGGGTGGGATCTACTCACGGGATATTGTTCCAGGAGGTAGTTGAACTGGTCTTATGTCAGGCGAATGATTTCTGTAAGCCTCATTCTCGAGTTCGGGGAGTTCGACAAGTCGAGGCGAGTTCACATCATCGAACAACTCTCCTGCAGACTTGCGGATGCTCTTCGCACGGGGCACGATCTGAGAAAACGATGGTCGCTGTGTAGGGTCCTTGTCCCAACAGGCTCGCACCAGGTCCTGGAGCGCAGGTGTCACATATTTCGACTCGAGAGGTAGAGGCGGGCGATCGTTTTCATCTAGATGGGGTGCGGGAACATTAGAAGCTTTCAGAGAATTGAATCATTGTAAACAAATACCTAAAACGAGGCGACGAATGGCGGCGTCATCTGCATATGGCCAGGGCACATTGCCCCAGTTCAAAATCTCCACGCAACAGATGGCATATGAGTATACGTCCATCTCCTTGGTCAGATGAGATGTTCCTCGCATCAATTCGGGAGCTTGCCAGCGAAGAGTGCCATCTGCACACAAGGTAGTCAGCGGTTATCAGAAAAAAAGATCAGGAAACACTACTAACGAGGGGGTGGAGCACCACTGAGGTTGAATGCTTCCGACCTCATCTCACTTTGACCGAAATCAGAAATCACACAGCGGAGGTTGTCGTCTACGAGAACATTTGCAGCCTAGAATAACCTCGTTGAGTTGTGAACGAAGATAACAAGGATAATGCCCACCTTGAGATCACCGTGATGCACATTCTGGCTATGCAAATATTCCATCCCCTTCGCAATCTCATAGATAAATCGGTGTAGATCTCGGCTCCTTTGATATCCAGTATCCTTAACAGGAGATTTAACCCTCGGCTGAGTGAATTGGTTCTGGTTCACTCCCGGCCAAATAGGGAAGGTTGCCGTTCGCTCTACTCTTGTGATGCCAGCCGAAGGGGGCAAGCCTATGCTCGAGTGGTGCGGGCTTTTCCCCGAGCCAAAAGAAGACCCGGAAGACCTATTCCGACTATTTGTCCTTCTCAAGAAGTCAACAAGACTACCATTCTTCTCGTATGGACTGACGAAGAACCAAGGTGGATCGCCCGTTGTGCTACTGGCACCGTATAGTTCCAAGACGTTGGGGTGCTTGAGCGTTTTCCATATGGCGACCTCTCGCTTGAATAGCTCACGCGGAGTGGTGTCCGCAAGGACCTTGATTGCCACCGTGCGGCCACGCCAGGTCCCTCTATAGACATCCGAAAAGAAGCCTATGCCTATCTTTTGATCACGGTCAACCTCAAATCTAAGATTGTCAGGCGATTAGCAAGCATCACTCAAGATTGGGCTGATCGGCTTACTTTGTAATGGTCCAACTTGGCAAATTCGTCTCGATACCACGGCTCATTCTTCGAAGCGCATCTATACCACTCTCCAAAAACTCTCTATCCAGGGTATCCCTCTTGTTCCCTGTCCCAACGCTCCCACTCGAGCTACTCGTGCTATCGAAAGTCGAAACACGCTGCGGACTTGTAGCAGCCCTGTCGCCCCCTTTCATACTGAGCCTCCGTAACAAAGGTGCGGGCTGAGCAGCCATGACCGGGCTTTCGGACTCCCGCTCCCTCTCGATGACACGTTCAAGTGCTCTTTGGAGAGTCTTTATAGCTTCTGGCATCTCCTGGCGCTTGATTTGGAGGATCTCGAGCATTTCAACATCACTAGCGGTTTGAAGAGCTAGGCGCATAAGTTGACGCAAGGCTTCAGTGTCCCGAACAAAATCGGCAGCATTTTGTGCTGAGTGGATAGAATCAAGGGCTGCACGAAGTTGCTCTGCAGATAGCTGAGTAGAATCCGCAGGTGGGGCCACAGGTGCCTGGGGAGTCATTAACATCACCCTGTATTACGCGTATGCACAATCGCCATCATACCTTGGACGGAATATGTTGAGGACTTTGGGACGGAGAGTTGACGACTGGTTGGTCAATACCAGTGAGCATTAGCGCGTTTTCGGGACTTTGCTGCTGCTTTTGAGCAAGGACCGCGGAAATGATTGCTTGTGTCTCGGCCTGTCGCCTCTTCTCTGACTCTTGGGTCTGCTTAAGGATACGTATAGAGACTGAAAGCTGTTGGAACCATAAGTAACATGATCCTAAAGGTCAAGCAAGCAATAAGTACATTGAACATATCGAGAGCCGCTCGTATATCTGCATCACACCCAGCAAAGTCGCGCATGATCTCGTCACGTTTCAGGTAACGTTTGATAAACGGCCTGGTGGCTTCTTTACGCAGAACCTTATGAACGTTTTCAAAGGCGCTGAGGTGCATTGGTTTAGTGCGGCGAAAAACTCGTTAAGGTCACCTACTCTTCCAATTTGTTGATTGGGGCTTGAAGCTCTTGGGTCACCGAATCACCCGCCTCGTGCACTTCTTGATAAACCGCGATGAGAGTTTCCGCACATCGTTCCGTAAGCCGTAGGCAAGTGGATGAATTCGTCTACACAAGAGTGAGGATCAATCGAGAGAATAACAATGAACTTCCACTCACGTCAATACATTCCATAGCATCCCAGATTTGAAGTAGTGTCTTCGCAGCGGCTGAGAGACCAGGAATTGGTGCCAAGTCGAGGAAGTCGGTCCCAGCGAGCAGTAGTTCATGAACAACATCTGATGTGGTGCCGAGAACGGACTTGGTGGCGACAGCTACGCGCTAGGGGGAACGACACGTCAAATAAGGCGAAGAGAACCGAAATCAAAGGGACAAGTTCAGCATGACAAGTTGGACGCCAACCCAATTCTGGTCACATCACGACCTGATCAATCATCCATCCACCACCCAAAGTCCAACGACTACCGATAGCGCGACTAGAAAACTCACCTCTCTTGTATGCAGCCGCGCTTCCTTTTCTTCTGGCGACATATGCCTCCGTCGTCTCGGAAAATCCTGCCATGACTTGGAAGCTGCCTCTCCCCACCAGGACGCAGATGGGGAAGCGTCCACCCCTTGGCCGGAAGGCGGAGTCTCCGTTTCATTGACTTTCTTTCGCCATACATTTTCGTCGATACGCCCAGATGGTGACCTGGATCGTGTTCTGTGCATAAAACTAAACAGTCGACCCTCTTGATGATCTGGAAGCGGTATAGCCGTCGATGCAGGGCTCGATGTCACTCTTAGCAACGGCCCAGAACCCGATGAGGGTTTGTTACGAGGAGACGAGGCGACAATGCCCCTTGCACGACCCGGAGAGTCAGGAAATCCCTCCAAGCCATCCTCTAACTCCGGGAGAGGAAGTGGTGCCTTTTTTGGTGTATTAGCCGGGTTGAGAGGGGAGGATACGCGAGGAGTAGCCGATGATGAAAATTCTTCCGACGACGATGAGGGCGGGGTCAGAGACATTGAGGGTGTGGTAGGTGTAGGTGGCATGTTTGGGTGGGGTGAGAAACGATGCAAGTAGAATAGTCTTTATATCAGCGCTGAAATCCCCATTCATCAGCAAGGCGCAGCGCTGTTGAGTTTTACAGAGGCGCTCAGAGGAAGGGCGTGAGAAGGTCAGATGACAATGTGCACTAACAGCAACACGTATAAATGTGTATGGCTGTGGGCGCCTTCTGTCCTTTGTTAGCTCTTGGGATACTGTTGTTGTTCCGATTGGCCAAGGTCCGAGAAGAGTGCAGGTCCGCTCTGATCAGATCTGTTCTTCGATTCCTATCCGTTCCAGAACAGCCTCCCCGAACTATACTCATGAATCGGCCGAGGGTCCATGCTACACTAGAAACAAGGCATTTTGATTCCAGAGTTTCGTGAATGATCAGACGCACCTTTCCTCGATTCGATGTTCTTCCCAGTCTTTCATTTCCCTACACGCAGGAGCCAAAGACCTGATGTGGATCTCGATCATGATTTGGAACACGAGTCAGAAATTGCACTGCACCAGCACCCAGCTGTTTTGGGTAGTATTCGTGTTGACTGGATGGCTTCGTAGACCCTTCCATTACACAATATACGCTCTTGTTGAAGGTACTGAGCAGCTGAAGGACACCTAACTGGGACACGTGCTACATCCTCACAGACCAAAAATACATCAGAATGGAACGGATCAAATAACTTTGAGGATTATCGATTATGTAGCCGCTAACTTCCATTAGGAAAAGTACCAAAGGGGCAGTCGATCACTGGCAGACCCAAGCCCAATACACCTCAACTCGCACGCGTCGAGTGACTCGGTGTCGCACGGCCGGGGGTCGCTGACTCCTTTGAACATCTTGCGGCCCCACGGGTGTCCAAAGTATCGCCTCTTCACAACGCAGCGCTGCCAATAAGTTAAGTACCTTCCCCACAGCTAATTCGCTAATACGGAGGGTGTTGCTTATCGGCAGTCACAAGCATTCAAACTGCCTAGAGAAAATAGCATTGTGATCGACGGCACAAAACCGTTCGGCCACGAGTCCGAGTTCATGGCCAAATAATTATAGTGCGAGTCCAAATGGGATTAAGATGGTCATTCAGGCATATACTTACAACCGTGTCTGAGTCTCTTTATCCGCTGCTAGTCAACTGCTAACAACTCCAGAATGTGGGTCATTCGCGGTACCAGTGCGTAAGTTTTGGAAAAATGTAGCACCATTTTCTCCTGAAACGTACCTCGGACGGAAACGGGAAGTTAGGTATCCCTACATACCAATTTATTAAATTTCAAGTCTCAAGCCTTAGACTTCAGCTTCAGCCTCAGGTTTCGAAACACCATAACCAAATAAACCCAAGCCGATGACGTATCCGTACCAATTTCCGCCCAGTGCACCACTCATCCATGCCCGCCGACACCAATAGCTTGTTTCGTTCCAAGTCATATTCATGGGACTGATGCTCTGAAAATTCCCCATTTGGCTTGTCTGAACGCTGGTCAAGTCATCGCCCACCACTTCCCACTCGTTCGTCTGCGGAACCCTTCAGTCGTTGTCTGAGCGTAAATAGCAGGTAGGAACACATGCATAGTATCTCTCAAGGCACCCTCCCCGCATAACTATAACTTTCTTTTGTTGGTGTTTTACAAACATGAAGAGCTGGCAGTTCCGAATGCTAGGTTTCTGCGCCCAGTCCTTACTTTTTCCCCAGTAGGCCGGTTGGGATTGTACTTCATCCAAGGCCGAACATTACCTGACTCCAAGTCAATCAGATGCACCGCCCCTTGTTCCAGCAAACTCCATTGCCGATTCAGACAACAATGCTAGGTTATTCCGCAGCAAGTATTCTTTGTCTACGAATCATCAACTTCCATGGTTCTTGTTTAGGGCAGAAATAAGCAAGTCAACGTAAAAAAAATCGAATGTCAGCTTTGTGCAAACGCAATGGTGTTTCAGGAGCCATCGAGGTCACGGTTGACCAACGACAAGGGTGTCAACCTGACCAACCAACCCATTGATGTCCCTAGCCAAGTATAACTTGTATCACCGCCCCACACGACTCCAGGCTTGACTGCGGTTTGGGAACCCTCCTACAAATTAAGCGACATATGGATACATTCCCGTAACTCTGCTTAGATGTCCAACATTATGAGTCCTTCTCGGGTAATTCGGACAGGCGTTGTGAGCGTTTGAATTCCCTGATGACAGAATTGACATAGGCTTGTTACATGGCAAACACTGGTTGTTCCCCGAAATATAATGGCCCGGTGCTCCTGCCCGTGCGCAGTTATGATTGATATACCGACAAGTGTAGCATACCAACACCGTCATTAATTTACCAACATGACCACCGGCGAACTTCCACTGCCCTAGTACTGCGCCTCCTGCCCAACACGTTGCTACGTAAAGCCTTAACAGCGTATTACGATGGACAAAGTCATGTCACCTCCTGAGTCCTAGGAATAGGTACTACCCAAGTGCTTTGGTGTTCGCACCAGTTTCATGAGTCTTACCACCCTTGACTGGTGTAACTATGTTGAAGCCTCGGGGTATTGCTCGGCCACTCGGAACCGCAGCTGGTTGTATCACTTGTGTAACTTGTCTAGTCATCCGGATTACCTCTTCCGCTCTTTAACAACCAACCGACTCAATTGACTTTGAACTGCGTTATTGGCACTGCCAACCCCCCCTTTTTTCATTTAGCTTCCAAGACTGGTATCTCCACTGGGCTCTCACGAGCCCTTCGACCCCCATCTCCATTACACTTAATCCACAAGTCACCTGAACCACAAATTTCCTACCAAAGTTTGACCCGCAGCCCTCCACAAAGTCTATTATCCGAGTGCGAACTACCTAACAAGACAGTCAGTCAGTCACCTACTTCCAATCTACCCCGCCCGATACTCCCCAAAATCTCTCCCCACCCAAAAACTACCGCCCAGCAGTCTCTCTGCCCGTACGGAGCTTATCGACAAACCCTTTTCATCATAAGCTCATCCGCGTTTGTGCTGTCTCCATCGCCGTGTGTGAACTATGCGCATCCTTATCAGCCCAATGAATGCGCGCAGCCCATGACTGGATGTTATATTTCTCGGCCTGTCATTTTTGTTCTGCCTCATTGTCCTCTTTGTCACAACAAGCACCTTTGATATTAGTCTATACTATTGGGGCCTAAGCCCAAGTCCTAAGGCCTAAGATCCAAAGTCCCATTCTCGTTTGCTCTTGCCCGGACTTTCAGTGAATGCTGTGTACAGTTCTGTATCCAGCCTCATACAAGTGCTCACTGTTTACACGTTATTCTTATACATATCATCTATCCACGCCGTGCGTGATACTTTTTTTTGTCGTGCAACTCCCGAGGGTATCAAACTAATCTCCAACAAACTAACACATAAGAATCACACATCCAACTCACACTCAACACTCAAACACTCAGAGAGAAAAACCATTCACATACACAACAATAGCACCCTCAACACACACCATCGAACAACTGTAAAAAAAAAAATGCAATGTTCCTTTCCAAAAGCCTATCTTTTCACGCTCAAGGCCTAAAAGTATCACATTTATCACCACCCCACAAGGCCAAGCTCAAAGTCCCATCTCAACCTCAAATCAGCCCAGGCGGACTCCTAGGTTGCACAGGTGTAGGTGAACGGGACGTAGGCGGAGGTGTTCTCTTCGGCGGTGGAGAAAGAGGTGGTGGTGCAAGAGGTGCAGGTGAAGGTGAAGGTGCAGGAGGTGAAGGTGGGGCTGGTGAAGGGCTTCTTGATCGCAACGGTTGTGGCCCCAGTGACAATAGCGACGGAGTCGGAATATCTAGGGAACGTGAAGGAGACCCAGCGGAAGGATGTGAAAGAGGAAGAGGTGAAGGAGGACCTGAAGGTAAAGGTGGAGGTGTGGGCGGAGGAATGTCGGCATACGAATACTCCTCATTGGCACCAACATCATCGAGAGCGTTGTTATTATGACGATGGTTCGTGGGTGGGTTTGTATGCGTGGTGCTGAGGATATCTAAACGTGAAAGGGGGTGTGAATGGTCTGTCAAAGGCAACGTCGAGATGCGGCTTGTCGAAGCTCCATCAACATTCGAAGATGATGTCGGAGGTGAAGTAATGGAAGCATCATAAGGGGGTGGTTCTTGCTCAACAATATCCACACTTGACCTCGCAGTTCGAGGCGGTTGCGGGGGTAACGGCCGTAGATGCTGCTGGCTCGAAGCCAACACCGTCGTCGTCCCGGGGAAGAACCTCGGCACAAAGGGCGCAGGTCCCTCCATCTGGATCACACCACCACTATCGATCCTATTCAGGTTTGTATTGGGTGAATCCTCGGCAGCATCAGTATGGAGCGATGACGACGACGAAGAAGTAGAAGAGGAAGAACTGGATGATGATGAGATTCTTCGTGCGCGAATACGGGGTCTTGGACTCCCTCCAGGGGAGCGTGATTCTTCAAGGTCGCGAAGCTTGGCGAGGCGGCGACGGCGGATGATGCTGAGTGCTACCGTTAGGGAGGCAATGGCGAGGACGCCGACGACACTGCCGACGGTTGCTGCGAATGTTGTAACGTTGTGTTTCTTCTTCGAGGCATTGGCGGTGGGTCTACCGAAGTGAGTGTGAGTTGAATGAACGCGGAGCAAAAGGGAGCGCGGAAAGATGCATGGATTGGTTCACAAAGAACGGGGGAAGTATGTCAATCAGTTGTTTAGTCGAGGAAAGGACACGAGGAGGTGGGATTATCGGGATGAAATTTGTCCGAAGATGATGGATTGAAGGACTTACGAAGCTTCTTCTGCTCTTGGCCCGAGGGTCGCGCGTAGAGCACTAGCTGGTGGGGTGATTGTTGGTATCGTAGGGAGATAGTATGCAGAACCGTTGTGTCGAGTGGGGCGTGTGTAGACGAGGTGACGCAAAAGAAATGATGTGCTTGGCGAAATCGTCACCACAAGTTCGTGTTCATGGTCATCTGAGAGGCCAGTGTGAGAGAATATCGGTTCATTCATGGAACACGACAAAGATCCTTCTGTGTCTCCGGCAGTGGCAGTCGAGGCCTGCGATTGTTCACCGTCGATGGCGAACGCGACACCTGGTGTCGACAAGGGATTTATTGGGGGCAAGTATAGAGTGGCACCAAATAGGTACACAGCGGAACCTGGAAAACCAAAAAAAGACATTTGAGCAGCGGCATAAGAGAGGCAATACCTCGGTGTTAGACCAACGAAGCAAATATTCACCAGTAAACTTGAACTGGAGAGTCATTGGGCAAAACAGACTCTCAGAGCGACCCTGCGCCATAGCATCCGACTCAGCGCTTTCGCCTGCCTTTTGTCGATAAGGCATTGACGATCGAGCTCTTGTTGGCGAACTATCGTTTTCGCTGGCGGAATCGGGGCGAGTAAACCGAGCCGTTTTGGTGGGTTCCTCTCCTCCCTCTCCCGAAGAGTTTGAAAGTGCAATGTGATATGTTGTGCCTGGGGTGGGGATGCAGACTTTGTGCTGGAATTGAGTTTCGCCGTCAGTACTGGCTGTGATCAAAGTCCAGGACGTTGGAGGGGAGTAGAGTATAGATGGATGAGTGTCGTTGATTGTTACATTGCATTGGGAGGTCGCGGAGACAAAAGAAGCAGAGGCAAGTAGAATGGGGAAGGAAACGCGTATCGAGTTGAGCATCGTGCGTTCATGGTGAGTGAGTCTGGATTCACTCGGTCAGTTAGAAAGAGAAAGAGAGGGAACGCGACGAGGAACATACCTCATAACGTGGTAAATGGAGGAAAGTGGGAGAGGAATAGACCACAGTATGGATATAGAGAGAAGGCGTGGACAGGGCCATTGAGAGATATGATATGTTATCCTCGCTAAAGTCTCGGTACATAATGAGCGGAAAGCGCGGCCCGGCTCTACCGTCTTAGTTGATTTGTTCACAACTTGAGCGCCTGACTCTCACAAACGATAGACGCTCAAATCAAGCACAGATATCTTGATTACGGTCATCAACCTGGCATGGCCCTGCAGCAATACGCAACACCAGTGGATGGCACAATTCCCATCCAGGCTCTCCTTTACACAGACGAGCAACTCCTCGCATCCCAAGATGGCGTGGGCATCTACGACGGGTACGTATACCCTCTTCCTATACCATCTCACAAACCAGATAACAACACTCCCAGTCTTCAGAAGTCTCCGCCTCACCAGGCCGGCACTGTCCACGCAACATCCCACCGGCTCCTCTACATAGACACCAAGGATCCGGAATATGCGTCCTTCTCACTCCATCTGGCATATGTGACTCAGAGCGATTACTACGCCGGTCTCTTCACCTCGTCACCCAAGGTCACTTTGTACCTTGTCCGGAAAGCTGTGAATGCAAGCGCGACTTTGCCAGGTGCCACTCTCGACGTTTCTAGGGTATCTGGTACTGTGGATGGTGGGACATGGGAATGTGGAGTGTGCGCATACAAGAACCGTAGTCCGCCAGGTCATAGCCCATCTTCCACACAGGTTTGTGAACTCTGTGGCGTTCCCCGACCAGCTACGGCCACGTCCACCTCTGAACAACCACGCTCCACTCCTTTTTCTACGTCCCTCCCCTCGGACCCTACCCACAGGTTCAAACCAACCACAACGTCCTCTTCATCTCCATCAACACCACCCCCGTCCCAATCTCAATCTCGCAGACAGAGTTCAATCCCATGCCCCGCATGTACGTTCCTTAACCACCCATCCCTTCGTGATTGCGAAATCTGTGGAACAAAGCTCCCTGCCCAAATGCTCGTCCCGGAGAGGACAAAATCTGCCCCTGCCACGCGATCTACTTCACCTGAACTTGGTGACGACGACGATAATACAAATGGAGGCGATAGGAAGATAATGAAAATCAGCTTTAGAAAGGGAGGCGATAAGTCATTTTATACAGTGCTCAAACGAAGCCTGAAGAGTAAAGCTTGGGAGGTGCGTCCTCATCCGTCCGTTCATTTACATATCTCTAATTCCAGACACAGAGTCGAGCGACGCAGCTGTACAAGTCTAGCACCGTCGCAGAACCAGAGAACCGCAACACAATCACTCGAAGTGGCATTAGTAAATCCACCTTCCTTTCCAATATGTTACCTTCGCTTACACGACTTCGGCCACAGCTGGAATCCTACGAACAGTAGAAACCTCCGCCCAAGGACGCGACTCCGACCTCAAGAACGCCCTCCAAGACCTCGAAGCCCTCATGATCAAGGCACGAGATATGGTTCACCTCGCAGGAGAGCTAAACGAAAAGCTCACCGCTGCTGCATCTTCCACTTCCCCACCCACTTCAAACCCTACAACACCCCCATCCTCCTCACTTGCTCTGAACACCACTACCCCGCGCGACTTACCAGAAGAAGCGACCTTTATTCGATCGTCACTTTCTCAGCTGGGATTACAGATGACGAATGTACCAGTGACGAATGATATGATTAAAGACGAGGATAAGTGGATCAGTGAGCTCGCGAAGGAGTTGGCGGGGGTGTTGAAGGGGATGATGAAAGATCGTGGTATCGTTGCGTTGGATGAGGTCTGGGGCGGGTGGAATCGTGCTAGAGGTGTCGGTAAGTCTAGATCTTATATCCCTACTCCCTGCTCTCCACCTTCATATATTCCGTAATTACTCGCGACGATGCCAACTAACCCACTAACTCCGAATCACACAGCCCTCCTCCCACCAACGACCTTCCTCCAAGTAATCCCCCACCTCCCACAGCACACCTCTCCCCCAATCCACAAACGTACATTCAAATCCGGGCTCTCAGTCCTGCACACACCACCGTACTCGCAGCACGCGTTCTCAGACAGACTCACAGTGCATCTAACCACAGATGGCCCAAAGACAACAATGGAAGTGGCAATGATAGAGGGTATCACGGTTGCACTTGCGAAAGAGATGATTGACGATGCGGAGATGAGAGGGGATGTTGTCAGGGCCGATGCGGAGTGTGCTATTGTTGATGGAGGTGGTGTCGGATTGGGTGTAGGCGAGGCGGGGGTGAGGTGGTGGCCGAATGTGTTTGTTGGATACGTTTGGGATGGGCAGGTGTTTGACGACGACACCTAGGTGGTTCTGAGTTGGGTATTGTCAGGGATATGCGTATATGCATTTGGGTATTAATGTATTCGGGTGTTAGACCATTGACCCAACGGCGGAAGCGATCGATCGTTCGCGAGGAGGTTTAATCTCCACAGGCAGCCCAGCATCCTTCCACGCCTTATAACCACCGATGATATCCGTCGCATTGAGCAGACCTAACTGTTGTAATGAATACGCAGCCAAACTGTAATACCATCGAATATTTAGCAATACATCAACAACTGAAATTAACAAATCAACACTCGCCTGGAAGTATACCCCTCCTGACAAAACACAATAACCCTCAAATCATACCTATCCGCAATATCCACCCGCGCCTCACACCGCGGGTCGAACCTCCACTCCAAAACATTTCTCTCAACAACCAGTGCACCCTTGATACCACCCCACTCGTCCCTCTGCGCCTGCGGTCGTATATCCACCAATACGGTCGGTACATCCATCACATTATTTCGCAACTCCGTTAACGCCTGACGTGGGGTGATACGCTGCAACCGTGCACGTGCTTCCTTTAGCATGGTATCAATGGATTTCGAGCCTGAAGGAGGTTGCATTGGGTCGAGTGGTGCCCGCGCGGCGTTGAGTAAAATAGTATGAAGGATATCAGAATCGAATGAGGACTCGTTGAGGTTTTTGATTAATGCAATCCATTCTTTTTGTGTTGCTAATCCTAGACCGTCAGGGCTATCAGGGTCGGATGGGGAAGAAGACGTGAATGAGGATTGGGTGATTCGGTTGAGGAATTTCGAAGAGCAGAGTGTGATGGCTCGGGAGGTGATGTGTTGAGAGGAGGAAGTTATGTACAGTAGACCTGGGGTATTAGTGCTTGTGCTACTTGTGATGATGAGGAAGAGGTAGGGTGTGGAGGAGAGGGTGAAGGAAGATGTGAGGGAGGATGCGATGAGGTGGGTGAAGGGTATATCGTCAGGTTTGGAAGCGGATGAGGCGTCGGCGACTCCGATGCGAACTCCTGGTGACATAATTGGTGAGTAGGAATGATACGAAGGTTTGTTGATATAGACGTACGTACCGTCAGTCAAACTGGACTTCGAAACTGCCCTAAACGCAATTTCGCTCGCGACCTGACTCCGCACTGAATCTAACGTTCGTCTCGGCGGTACATCGGCAGGAATAAGGAGGGCTTGGGCAGGCTCCGACGTGCTCCAGGTTTTGTGTGTTCCCGGAGAATTCGATTGTTGATTCGAGACACCTTCCGAGTAGTTTTGGTGGCTGGCACTCGGATTAATGCCTACTGGTAATTCCGAATGAGCACTTATTGGTTGAGACTCTCGAGGACTTTGGATTTGATCCAAGTGAGAGACGCTTTCGCGATTCCGGCGTCGTAACGTTGGGATCCTGCGTGGTGGTGAGGATGGTGACGTCAATGAAGGCGCGTCAGTGTCTGGACCTAGGTTCACATTGATCATAATGCCTTCAGGACGTGGAGATTCATGGCTCGGTATTGAACGTTGAGTCGAGCCTAGAGGTGACGTGTTTTTCGAACCTCCATCGTGGCCAAGTCGGGGTGACTGGGTTTTAGGTGATAGTTGCATAGTGTGAGAAGGTGTTTCGTGGTATTGCCATGCTTGGCCAGGATTCGATGGAGGTAGTGACGACGCCTTAACTGAAAGAGGTACGTCGAATTCGCGCGAGCCTTTTGGTTGGGCCTGGTTTAAAGAGGCATAAGATAATGGCGTCGCTGTGGCTTCGCGAAGCTCAGGTGATCGTGTGCTGGCGAGCTGTGATGGATAGAGTGGGTTGGGAGCAGGAGGAGACATTGTTCTCATGTCATTACTGTGTGAACGCTGCGATGCTGACGATTGTGACTTGGTGAGTCTGCGTGAACGAGATGGCTGTGATGGTTCCCGTTGGGATGTCGCTGGAGACAATGAAGCATCAGATAGACGGGGTTGGTGGTCAGCTCCTGTCCGTGACGAGCTTGCAACTGGCTGAGGACTTTTCGAAGTTGGTACCCCAATTTCTATATATTCTCCCGACGAAACTGGACGTGAACGCTCGTCGCTACGCATAATCTCTTCCATCACCTGTTCGATCCCCTTCTCTGCAATCGTTCTTTTCCGTATCAGCTCCGGGGACATTGCAGTAGAGGCTAGAGAGCCCGGAGAGGGCGGAAGATCTTCGAATTCAGGGATCGGTGGTCGCGAGATGGGTACTCTGGAATCGGGACGCGGTACGGCCCCTGGTGACTGAGGTGGAAGTTCGGCGAGGACGGGACTTGACACATTCCTTGAATGATGGTCTGGTGCTGCGCCTTCCTGAGTCAGCTCTGGCGGGATTGTGTTCGAACGCATCGTACTGGGAATGCTCTTATAAGGTTCCTCCTGTACCTGTTGCCCTTGGGTTTGCGGTGGGCTCTGTGTGCTATGACGACGTCTCCTCGTTAATGATGCAGCTCTGGAGATGGATTCTATCGTGCTTGGGGCATTTCCTTCGCGCCCTTCTGCTGGTCGTGACTGGATTGGAGGTTTGGGAATTGTTGTGGGCGACATACGTCTCAGAGAGGGAGTCATCTGCGAATTTGGAAGTGGAAGCACAATCATCGGTTGCGTAGAAAGCGACCCACTGCGTGGGGTCATAGGGAGGATAAAGTACTGTGGTGGTGATGACTGGATGGATTGATATGCCGGTGCGGGCGAGGTTGGCGATGACCTTGGCTCGCTTCCCCGCTGAGTTCTTGTAATGGATTGTTGTGAATGGATGGACATGGAATTTCTGGTATCACTCGTCGGTCAGAGTTGGGTGTAAAACGGAAATCGCTTCAAGTTGGTGTTCAATGCCTGATTGTTGTCCTAACTTAGGCTGTACACTCGCCCAATGATGGCGACATTGTTTATCACGCAGGACTGAAACAAACAATGCTCTCCAACACAAGTTCTTGATACCTGTACTCTGAAACGACTTTTCCCGCAGTTCCCTTAAACAGACTCCATCTAAGGTCATTCAAATGCCAAGTTATGCGCCCAATCCTGGCAACGCTTTACTCTCTGGGATTTATCAAGTATACCGAATCCAGTACATAATCCAGCCTCGTGCAGGATGTCACCGAATCGTGTCTCTCCCCCTTTCTCCAATCGCCTCTCGCAAATACCTATTTATACACAATGTTAATGCAAGTGAAATTTGCGTGCTGAGATACGAATGTGGGTTTTCTCCCAGGGGTGATAATAATGGAGTACATTGAGATCATGTATTTCTGATCCTGCTCCAACCGCCAAGGACCAACTCCTTCCGGAAAGGCTCTGTAGCAACATATAGTAGTAACCAGCGCCCATTTCGTCATCCTCTTCACCCTCCTTCCCCCAAGCTCTACTGTCGTAATTTAGAGTTTAGAGGGGAGCTGGAACTGCAACATCCAAGAACATACTCAAAATGCACTTCCCCAGTCAAGAGAAAATGCTAGCGAAAGCGGCCGAGTCGGTTCGGACGAGAGACAATGCGCAAGGTCAGCCTGAACCATCTACCTCTGAGGTAAAAACTACGTCCTGTCTTCTTATATGGGCCAATTTTGGAGCTAACCTCATTTCCTTCATTTTCCGTCTCTTCATTAAAACACAGGGTGTCCCTGACACACCGATCCCGGGACAGGAACAGGCCCCGTTGCACTTAGAACCTTCTTCTGGTGCAACCCGTGTGCCCACACCACCGCCGCAGTACGAAGAAGTACCATCCAACCTCAATGTCGACTTTAATCGAGACCCCGAAGTCGCATCATTAGTCTATCAGCCTCCCACACAGCCAACCTATGGGTCATCCACGCCACATGCCCATGACCCATCCACGCCACCCACCCATGGCCCATCCACGCCACCCGCCCACGGGCCACCTGGAAATGATGGATATCCCACACCACCAACCCAAGAACACCATCATCCCAAGGAAGTAAACAACACCCCTCATCACAATACCCGAAAGAAACGATTCTGGCGAACCAGGAGAAGGATCATGCTCCTCGTCTTGTTTGCCAATATATTCATCCTTGCTGCAGTGTTGGGTGGCGTGCTAGGCAGAAGCAAGTCGAGCGGGGGCACTGGGAGGACTCAAGATCGTAGCTCTAGTTCGACCCGCCCCTCCCCTCAGTCGTCTAGGCAACCCACTGCAACTAATACGCAACGTCCGGATGCAAGTACCTCCGGAACGAGACCTACTGCAACGGCTGGAAACAATAGTGGCGGCCAGGGCAGTCCTGCGACAAAAACAATTGCAGGTAGTTGATCGCCCACAACACGACCGTGGATGAGGTTAGCACCTTTTCTGCCACTGGAGATGGAGAGTTTCGTCCATGTGGAAATCCTGGTGCCAGTTATTGGACAGTCAATGGGAAACTTCGCATTCCTTACCCGTGATTTTCATCTTTTCCCTCCAGACGTTTTGTAATTATATACCCTAGTGTCTCAGTTACATAATAAGTGTCTTGGTTCTTACCAGTGATCTGACCATGGCTGATGATTGAGGGAACCATGGGCAGTCCCTTGCAAAACAAGGTATCAACTTAGGTACTAATTGAGTAAACAGTAATGTTACTTTACAGCATGAATCCCATATTATATAAACCAAAATGGTATTCATTCTGAGGTCATCTGCAGTTGCAAAGCAC
>JAEUWK010000165.1:0-10170 GCA_018524425.1 Podaxis sp. AQ795752 | reverse complement strand
CACAGCCACAGTAGTACTTGAGTTATTAACTGATTTGTTGAGTTGTTCAAAACATTGGAACAGTTTTGTCCCCTACAGTACATGAGTTAGATGTATAAATACTTGATCTGACAGAAATAGCCTATGTACTTGCAAACTTTACATACTTATCATCTATCATTGTGTCCCTGCACAAATGGCTATAAGTTCTTTGCTTTGCATATCTGTCTTGAGGCATCATTGGCTGAGTCTGAGCTGAGGTCTGGCAATGGGCTATCATGGTATGCAGTCATAGTAGTCTTATATTGAGAAGTTGTTTGGGTTGCTAGTAGTTTGAGCTCAGAGTCATTGGAGTTATCAAGAGTCAGTAGCTCAAGATTGTTAGCTAGATCAAGGATGGATATATAAAATGGAGATGTGGCAACTTGTGTAGAAGTGAAATGAATGGATTTTCCTCTCAAAGATCAATGTTAGCTAGGAGGGTATATGTATCACTTGATGGTGATGGTGGTGAAGATTGGGTTGGAGTATCATCTGGTATATTGAGGGTCTTGAGAGGATAGTTGATCTCTTAGGAATGCTTGATCAGATACTCATATAACTAGTTATGAACACTCTCTTACTGGCTCAATGATATGAATAGATTTCTTCTGACCATGGCCACCTCTCTTCTTAGGTGTTGGAGGAGGTAGGTCTATGTAATGTTCAGTGACTAGAATATATTTTCAAGGATTGAATTATCACTTACCTGAACAAGCAGGATTGCGGTTGGGGAGAAACGATGGCGGAAAGAGGGAAAGCTGATTCAACTTGTGTTCAGTTGACAGGTATATTGGTGAGGCAAAATGTCCAACTTACTGGTGCATCCGACATACCCAACCCAGCTTGAAGAATCAATGTCAATCCAATTCTCGTGTTGATCTTCTCGCCTTCGAAGACACTGACTGGGGTCCGATATCTTGGATGTTAACTAAAGGAAATGGCAACGGTGCCTTTTTGAACGCATACCCCTCGGAAAGTCTCTACTTCCAGGTCTTTTGAAGCTTCGTAGCCCGAAATCATTCCTATGAATGCCCTAATACCCACCGTGAATGACAATGGCCACAGGGCGTGGTTAGGGGCTCCTACCTCGCGGAACTCCATTGGAGTGGTTGATGCTTGGCGTAGCTTGGAGCGGAATTTTCTCGTGCTGAATTCTTGAAGCTCGGGTGGTTCTCTCGCCGCCGGTGTTTCAACTCAAAAGCAACGATACGACAAGGTCGGGAGGCATAATCCCGCGACAGCCCTTGTGTTGAATCACGGAGTCCACCGGATGCGACTGTCCTTTCCATGGCGTTATACTTATTGACGTCCACTTCATCAGCTTCGTCTGCGTAGGCTCATTGCTCCAAGTCCGTGTCTAATGAGAGGAGGGATACTCAGCGCATTTGACAGTAACGACGCACTTCCACATGCGACGCAGTAATTGAGCTGTGCCGGAGACCAGTTGGTTACCGATGCAGGATGATTTGGGAGGCAGCCCTGTCGCTATAGAGGAAGCCATTGAGCCGCGATGTAATTGCTGAACACTAGAGCGACAGGATTTCTTTGACTCGCATATTTCCCTCGGTCTTCTTGGCATTGCTGCGTATTGGCTACAACTCTCGCCGCATCCTTTCTTTCGATTTCTCTACCACCTTGAACGTTACCATGAACTCGATTATCATCGGGTATTAATTTGGTCTCCACGTCCCACTCTTCTTTGTGACACCCTGTTGTGTTTTCCACCATTGCACCTTGTTCCAGTATCACATGTAGCATCTTAAGCAGTGATATTGCGTCTTTGGGCCTTGCCACTGGTACGTACTGCCGCCGGCATCGGTTGAATTTAATGACATCCGCCACGAAATGTGTTTTGAGGATTCATAAGCGAACACCTACGTCGGCAATATCTAGCGGATCATTCTTCCTTTTCTCCTCAAACAAACAGTCCTGGATTTCCTTTGTAGAGCAATCTACCTCGGGTACTCGTTCGCGTTCTGATACCCCCAAGCCGAACGCCTTCCACTAATTCCTCTTGGGGGACGCTTCCGTTCGGCACAGTGTGCCATCAAGAGACGTACCTGCTGTACGTAAGCCTGGCTATCACATAATTCCCACACAGCCACGTTAGTGATCGGAGTTGATTTCCAAGCGGGGTCATGCGTCATACGCCAGTGCTAGAACCTACACAAAATTCTCAGTCATTAAGGGGGGACATGTTTCTCCCTCTCGCTTCTCTTCTATCTCTATCATAATTTTCTAGATTGAAGCCTCTAGTCGTACAGCGACTGGTCGAAAGCCGCACCACTTCGTTTGTTTTGGAGGTGGATTGTGGATGTTACGCTCTTGTGCTTTGGCATGCCGAAGTTCTTCGGTCGTGGGATTTGGTGTTGGGTCGGCCATTGGGTTGGGATTGGGATTGGGGTCGGGTGTGGGTGTGCGGGCGGGTGGTGAGGTGTTGCAGACGGGGCGGCTAGTTGGGAGGAGGAGATTGTTGCGCGAGTTTTCAACCTCACCGCCTAGCCATATAGGTCAACCCTCGAGACTACAAAAGTTTGGGAAACGGGTGGGATATGTCACGCTTGGCCTTGGGACGGTCTATGTTGTGGATAAATATTATAATGCCTCTGCTATTCTGAGGAACCTGCGGACGCTTTGGACGGTGCGTTGTCCCCCCTTTCTGGGTTGCGGTTTGGAGACTGATGGATTTGGATTTGTCCTGTGCAGTGTGCTGCAATAACGCTTGATTATAAACTCAACTTCACGCCGGAGAAGAGCGATCAGATTCCAGAGTTGCATGAACGCGTCGCGCAGAGGGTGTATGACCTCTTCACTTCCAACGGTGGTTTATACATCAAAATTGGGTTCGTCGCGTAGCTCTCATTATCTATATCGCTCCACTGACATTGGTTTTTTTTTTTTACCCACTTAGCCAGGCAATAGGCGCAAATGCTGCCCTCCTCCCTAAACCCATGCAAATCAAGTTTGCATCCCTCTTCGACAACGCACCACAGGTACCTTACAGTACTATCCGTGACGTGTTTATATGTGAACTCGGACGACCGCCAGATGGGCCGGATGGCGTTTTTGAAATCTTTGAAGAGAAAGCTGTCGCGAGTGCGAGCATTGCGCAGGTGCATAGAGCGAAGCTATGGGGAAAGGACGAGTGGGTTGCGGTAAAGGTGCAGAAACCAGAGGTGGGGAAACAACTGGAGTGGGATCTTGGAGCATATAGAGTCGTGATGTGGATGTTTGAGAATTGGGCATTTGATTTGCCGGTTTATTTCGCCGTTGGTGAGTTTACTATGTTGATCGTGTGATACGTGCAGTGGCAGTGACTGATATTGTGGGTAGATTTCGTTTCGGATCATCTTAGGCAGGAATTGGATTTTGAAAGAGAGGCGGAGAATGCGAGGAAGACGGCGGTTTTTGTGGAGAATGAGCCGAGGTTGAGGGGGAAGGTGTATATCCCCAAGGTCTACCCGGAATTCACGACAAAGAGGGTTATGACGGCCGAATGGATTGATGGTGTACGATTGAGCGATAGGAAAGGGATTAGGAGGTTGGTTGGAGAGAAACAGCCCACCTTGGATGTTGCGAAGCAGTTCCCTGTTTCTCCCTTGCCACCAATAGAGGCTGCTGCTACTTCACCTCCATCATTCGTGGAATCACAACCAGCAACGACATTTCAATACCCACCAAAGCCGCTAAAAGGAGGCACGAAGGGGATAATGCAGATTATGGTCGAGTTGTTCTCGGCACAGATGTTTGAATGGGGTTGGGTGCACTGTGATCCACATCCAGGGAATGTGCTCATTCGACCGTCACCTTCGAATCCGGTGCAGCCGCAGCTAGTGCTGCTTGACCATGGATTGTATGTGAAAGTTCCAGAGGACTTCCGGAAGGAGTGGGTGAGGCTGTGGAGGGGGATGCTTTCGGGAGATTTTGCGGAGGTGGAAGGGGTGACGAAGAGCTGGGGAATTGGGATGCCGGATCTGATGGCGAGTTTTACGTTGATGAAGCCGGTTGTTTTGAGGCGGAATAGGAAGAGGAAGGAGAATAAGCAGGGTGAGGGCGAGAAGGAGAGGAGGCCGTTAACCCAGTATGAGAAGAGTGTGAAGATGAAGGAGAAGTTGAGGGGATTTTTGGAGGATACGGATCGGATGCCGAAGGTACTTATATTTTTGACACGGAATATGCGGATGGTCCAAGGTGAGATATTTACTTTGAATACTCGTTCTTGTATTGGACGCTAAGTTCGTGTTATGTTCTTGTAGGAAACAACCAGTCCCTTGGCTCTCCAGTGAATCGAATCAAGATAACGGGTTACTGGGCCTCTCGTTCGCAGATTCGGAATCCGAACCTTACGTTGCGCGAACGGTGCAAAGAATGGTGGCGGGATATCGTGTTCCGGGCTGTGATGTTCTCGCTAGACCTTACATTCTGGAAGACTCAAATTGTGAGTTGGCTTTGGGACTTAAAGGCTCGCATATTTGGTGGGGACGATGGCCGGCGGAAGAAGAATTTTGAAGAGGAGTTGGAGAGGAATATGCGCGATTTCGCGCGTGAGGGACTGGGGATTGAGGTTGGTGAGGGTGTCTTTGCTGGATAGGCCAATCGCATGTGCTCTATAGACTCGTATTCTACTGCACTATTAATAACTGGGAATGGGGTGTATCTTGGGTCATTGATCGGTAATACTCGTGTTGTAGACGACTGTTTGACCAGTCATGGGATCCGAAGAATGTTCTGCGTGGATGGTGATATACTTGTTGCCGATATATTAAACCTTTGCATCATATTCAGAATTGCAAGGTTGGGGTTGTGGGGTGCTGTGCATGCCGTCGACTTATGAAGAGGCTGGAGCTCAATTGACTGGTGATGAAGATGACGCAGGGCAACTGGATTTTCGGGTGCTAGAGGTTTCTGGTGCTCGACATACATGGTTTAGAGGAGTATATACTGTACGTACGTTGGTTTTTCGGCACATTGGAACACTTATCTCCCCACCTTGGGTTGGAAGAATGCAGATAAGGGGTCAGTTGACGGGTGTCAAGTTGATTGACTTGGGTGCACGTA
This sequence comes from Podaxis sp. AQ795752, assembly GCA_018524425.1. Taxonomy (NCBI): domain Eukaryota; kingdom Fungi; phylum Basidiomycota; class Agaricomycetes; order Agaricales; family Agaricaceae; genus Podaxis; species Podaxis sp. AQ795752. Next base: position 5,091 of record JAEUWK010000165.1, on the reverse strand, counting down.
TTACGTCCCGCTGCCCAGGCCACCGGCACGAGGAACAGATGATGAGGTGCTGAGTGTTGAAGTGGTATCCAATGACATTTGGTTAGAAGGGGATTGATAGTGTCATAGACTCACACTCAGGGCTGAGAAAGGTAGGCGTGGGACAATGGGATGTGGGTCGAGTACATATACGCCGCCAAGAGGACGACCATACTTAGCACTCTGACGTTTGACATTAAGCGCCGCTCTTCCACCACCGAATGGTCCCTGTCCCTCTTTTCCATAACAGATACCGCGTGTCGTCTGCTCCTAGTGCTGCCCCAAGGTTGTTATACATCGCCATTTCATTTGTGTCCAAGTATGCTCTGCGATTCTTGCGCACTGAGGAGATTGCCTATGGTTATCATCGGACCAATGCCTATAATGAACGTGTCGACCAGGGATTCGGAGAGTCCAGCGGGTTATTCAGTGTCGGCGGAGGGGGCGGACACTTGTTTCGGAGAGCGAGCGAGCTGGATGAGGCTCCGCAATGGCAACGAATTTTATTTCCGTTGCTTATACCAATCCTTGTCCTTTCATCGGGTGTGTTTGCCGGTCTGACGTTGGGTTATATGAGTTTGGATGAGACACAGTTGAACGTGTTGAGTATCAGCGGTACTCCGTGAGTCCTTCACGTCTCTCTTCGAAGAACAGCACTCTGATAGGAGGGCGTTTAACAGGAAACAACGCGAGTACGCCAACAAGATCAAGCCAATCCGCAAGAATGGGCACCTTTTGCTCGTGACGCTACTCTTGGCGAATATGATTGTCAACGAGACGTTGCCTGTTATTGCGGACCCCGTCCTGGGCGGTGGATTTCAGGGTGTGGTGGTCAGCACCGTGCTAATCGTTATGTACGTTTTCCCTCCGTCTACCACAGCTTTCGGTCATTAAACATCTCGGTGTCTACCTTTATTTAGATTCGCGGAGGTCATTCCCCAATCCCTCTTCACCCGCCACGGACTGTATCTTGGCGCCAAGATGGCTTGGTTTACGACAATCCTCATTTATGGCTTGGCAAGTTGTTCATGAGGTTCGTCCTTGGCCCTTGACATTTACCGTCTGTAGGGAATCATTTCGTGGCCTGTGGCAAAACTACTCGAGTTCGCCCTCGGAAAGCACCATGGCATCATTTATCGACGCGCCGGTAAGTCCTTGTGCATGCAGGGAGGATTTGAAGTTCATAGATGCGCTTAGAACTCAAGGAACTCATTGCGATGCACGACTCGCATGAGGCTCACGGAGGCGATCTCAAAACTGATACCGTAACCATTATCGGCGCCACACTAGATCTACAGGAAAAAGTCGTCAAACAGGTGCGTATTCGCTCCATATATCTATGCTTATGGGCCTTATATGGGCGTTCTCACATAGGCAATGACCCCTATTGATGACGTTTTCATGCTTTCTATCGACTCAAAGCTTGACTACGACCTTATGAAGAAGATATGCCAGACTGGACACAGTCGCGTGCCGGTGTACGAAGAGGTCGAAGTACCTATCGCAGCTGTTCCCCTTGGAAGTGGCATTCCCTCCTCTTCAGTCGTCGAGAATGAGGTGGCCGAAGGGAGTGATGGTACCAAGAGGAAAGACCAAAGAATGGTTAGGGTGAAGAAGATTGTGGGCGTCTTGTTGGTCAAACATTGCGTTTTATTGGATCCTAGAGGTAAGTTTGCGCGAACCCACCGCATGGTGACACTTATGTTCAAATATCACGATAGATGCCACACCTTTACGCAAGATCCCGTTGAACAAAGTTCCGTTTGTACCTAACAACGAGCCCCTGTTGGGTATGTTGGATAAATTCCAGGAAGGAAGGAGTCATATGGCCATTGTCAGCCGGTATAGCGTCGAGAAGGTTGGTCACTCTCTTTCTATAGACTTTAGCCGCGTTTTTCTAAAACATTTCCACCGCATATAGGCGCAAAGCGTGAAGAAAGCAGTCAAACGCGGTCTAACACAACGCCTTCGTGCACGCGTCGGAATGGGCGACACCGACTCTTCATCTTCTTCATCCGATGATGAAACGGACTCTGGTACATCTGGCCTCAGTTACGCAAAAAGGTGGGCTGGGAAAAAGAAGCACCGAACGAAGAAAAGAATTGGATCTCGGAAGAGTCATGACATCGAAGAAGGGAATGGGAACGGTAGTGCAAACGGAAGCACGGAAGGGGAGGACGATGGTGAAACTTTGAAAGAAGATCGGATGCCCGACACCGCATTTTTGACTCTGGCGTCTTTTGGGAGTGGTGGAGATGGGGAAGCTGAGGGTATCGAGATGCAGGAACATCGGCAGCACTTGTCATCCGGTTCTCCAGCGCAACGGAATAAACGCCAGAACTCGGATGGGGATGATAAGACTGTCACCGTCTCTGGTAGCAGCAGTGGTAATGAGAACAGGAAGAAGAAAGAGAAAGAGGCTGGTGGGAAGAAGGCGACGTTCCAGCTTTCGACGTTGTCAAAGCAAGCTGGGGCGGTTATGACCGGGAGTCTGTTGGAACAGAGTATGCCTGCAGATGCGGTTTTGGCTAAGGAGGGCGCAGATGAGGTTGGTTTTATGCTGTTGCGTCTTTCCCCTTGACCTGACAGACGACTCTGTAGTTTTTACAAAGCTTCGATCCGGCAGTTATGCCACTCGGAATTATTACGCTCGAAGACGTTTTAGAAGGTAAGAAAGACTCTTGCGCACATTTAAAACGCTCAATTGACGTCGATGTGTAGAGTTGATTGGAGAGGAGATCTATGATGAATTTGACCCTCAGGGTGCTCATGGTGACCCATACGCATATGACGTTGCTCCACCTCCTGGTGCCATCCAAGGTCCAGCCGGTGCACTTAGTCCTGACGTCAAGTACTCCAGCGAAACCGGTAACAATAATAACCCCACAACATATCTGGACACTCACGCCACTACGGCTCCAAGTGCGCCTGTTGGCACTGGTACTCCCGGACATGTGTCTGGTGCCGGGACGGGAATTGTTTCTGGGAGCAGTACCGGGATAGGGACAGGAGGTGGTGTACCCACGCCATCCACGGCACGAAGCATACCAATTTTGATCCCTGGGATACCGATGTTCAAGTTCTTGACGAGGAGATCGAAGAGTGCTCCGCCTGTGCCGAGGGATAAGCAGAAGCCGGGGCAGGCTGAACAAGAGGGAGTGGTTGATAATGAACCCGATACGAAGAAGGATGATGACATCAAAGACGAGAAGCACGAGAAGAGCGATAATGCCGAAGACGAGAAGTCAAGCGACGTTATAGGCGAAAGGACGAGTCCACCGCCTGTAATCGGTACAACTACCCAACAGCCGGCGCCTACGCCGCCTGCGTTACAGATGCCTATGCCAGTTCGTGGAATTCCGAGAACGACGATTCAACAACTCGGGATGACAAGTCTTTCTGCCTCCTCCCCTTCAACCGGCAATTCTGGCACGAGGAGCTTGAGTAACTCGAGGAGTACCAGCCCGGCGCCCTCTCTTGAGGCGATACTACTAGAGAGGAATAGAAGGAGGCTAGCGAGGGAGAGTGGAGGCTTTGGAACTGGGGCTGGGGTTGCTGTAGGTAGTTTGAGTCCTGGAGGGTATGGTCATGGTGAAGGAGGGAGAATGAGGGCCTTCAAGAGTAGTCCTCTTTCGCCTGGGGCCGTTGTTGCTGAGAGGATTAGGGAGAGTTTGGAGAGGGAGAGGAAGGCAAGGGAGGAAGAAGGTGGAGGGGACGGTTCGCATTGACCGTTAACTGTTAAAAACTGATTTCTTTGATTCGTTGTCTCATGGTTTCTGTTCTCTTTCTCGTTGAGATTGGCTTTTGAAAGCTTTATGGCTTGCCTTTTGACGATTTGAACATGAACGATTATGTTTTTCTGACCCGATGTATTTTCCGCCATCAAGTTATGCATATGCTTTGTAGCGACCTTTATTGTCCTGTGTATTCTGGATACCGAGCTTATTCCAGTGATGATTGCTCATGCTTACCGCGGGAGTCGTTGCCATGAGTGGAAGTGCGAAGACAGCATTGTCATCGTTATGTATGCGATCCTAGCACGCTATTTATGGGACAGGCATGAAAAGTGATGAAACCTCGTTCGGTAGATGATCACAACCCTGGCAGTCTACAGTTACATATTCGCTCCAAGGTCTGAGGCGTTTGAAAGCTCAAAGTTGAAATTCCCCCTTCAACTTGGACGGACCAGAAGAGCGGGAAATAACTCGGCACCGTTGCTTTAGATTCATGCATCAGCCCCAGGCTCAAGGCCCGGGGAAAGCAGAATTCACATCCACGCGACACATTTTTATCATGGGCGAGGGCTGTTATGACGAGGTTTATATCGCCTTGTCGTATGGTCCTTAATGTAATTGTTAGTAGAATATGTATGATGTAAAATTGCCTGCGTTTCGTATGTAGCCCACAACCAAGCACACCGTGTTACAGAAAACATTTCAGCGACACCTAGATCTGGGACGAAAAACATCGTATTGTGAACATACTCTACGGACAATTTGTTCAGGGTATGACACAGTAGGGAAGTTGAATGTCTAAGGCTTATGCACGGATGTGCCAGCTGAAGCCTCCGAATCATCAATATGATCCACAACTGTATAAGCTGAATTGGAAAGCAGCTCCTCTGGTGGGAAGAGCATATGTCTCACGATCTGCTTCAAGGATCCGAGCGAAAAACCTGAAGGAGCTGGTGAATAAAAGTATAGAACAGAGATAAACACTTTGAGATATGAATGGGATTGCCATCCTGTTTCTCCTTGATCATTTTCAGCTCTTGATTGGCTTTTGAAGCAAGGTATGCAGAGCGCCATACCATTTATGAGTTTGCAAAACCCCAATAAGTGTCAAGTTGACCTTGGGGAGCATACTTGGACTTTGAAGTGCTCATAAGGATTTTCTTGCAGAGAGATTGGATGTCCTTTGATGGCTCAGATGTCCCAACTGTGAACTGAACAAGCTGGAGAGATTGAGACCATAAATGTTACAGTTTCACCTATACATGTTACAGTTTCATCTATATGTTTCATCTATACTTAGAGGTGCTGAGTGATCACAGTGTTTCATATGTTGTATCAG
>JAEUWK010000035.1:0-10467 GCA_018524425.1 Podaxis sp. AQ795752 | reverse complement strand
GTTGTCTCGCTCACGGATGCGGAGTTGTCAATGAAAACAGAATCATTAAGAACAAAGTCATGGGCATTCTGTAGGATAGCAAAGTGCAGAGCTACCGAATTAAGTTAACAAGATCATTGTTTGCACCTGTGGCCGTTGTCAAATATGCTCTGTCTTCAGTTCCGGGAGTGTTGATTTGTTGGTTATGGCCCTGGCTCCTGCTACACTGTGAATATTATTCCTGTTGTCTCTCCATCTCGCCGTTCTTGGCCTCGGTCTGTCACCGGAGGAACTTTTCTAGGACGAGACCTCAATTCCGCAACAACCCGACTCCAGGAAGAGTCGTAATTCCCTCCATCAATCATATACGTGGAACTTTACACATACCACAGAGACTTCTGTTGGAATTTCGTTTCCAAACGTGAAGAACACACTGTATTCATCTCCATATGCCAGGAATCAACGCCACGCAAATGCAGCATGAATCCCCTATACGTGTGGTCATAACTCCATCTCAATCATCCTTCTTTGCGGGGGAACAGTTCTCTGTCACAATCACCTTCACGAATACACGGACACCTGAGGCTGGACCTTCAAAACCTTCGGAAACGTACCCTCACACGCGCACACACAAGCGGGGTGCGCATTCGATATCCTCCGCCCCACTTGCTCGCCCGCCGACGTCACCGGGAACTCCACGTAATACCGTCTCGTTCTCTCCTCAAAAGTTGGCCGGGTTCGATGATGAGGTAATTCCTGTACGAAAGGGGCTTGTTGGTACGATAAAGAAGGGTACTCAGGACGGACAGCTACCTGGGTTGCTTGAGCAAAGGAGGAAGAAATTACTGGCCAAATCCCTGTCAATATCGATTTCGTCCGAGGAGTTAGAGGAACAGGTTGGCGAGGGAATAATTGCTGCGACCCCAGCATCTGCGCCCTTCAATAGACAGTCCTTCCCGGATCTCAAACAATGCAAGTTGTTTCTCAATGACCACTGAAGTTATACTGAACATCTTGGTCCAGCTCCCACATCACCCCAGACACCCTCACCGCTCTCACGTACCGACACTCTTGCTCTGTCCTCTAACCACCCACATGCCCGCAAACAGTCCATCCTCGATGGCCAATTCTCCCTCAACGTTCTCTCACCTACGACTTCGATGCCTCCGCAACCCTACACACCCACAACATCGCTCTCCCTTTCAAGCATATCCGAATCCTCGTTCCGTGGGTGTCCTTCGACATCCCCACTCGCAACACCAACGACACCCCGCGTCTCTTCCCCCCTTTCCCCGTCATACTCCCAACCTGCCTTTCCTCCGAACAATCCCTCAAGTTCAAATGCCGTCCAAGCCTATCCTTCAATCGCTGCTTCAACCGTAGCGTCAGTAGCCGGGGGACCACCCAAATCTCATCATAACCGACGATTCTCTCAACAGGTGCGAATAGGGCTAGGTCAACCACTCAATACTACACGCGGCCAGATCCAACCGCGGACAGCATTCTCTTCCACATTTCCGCAACCGAGTACTGAGGTTATCCTCTATTCCTACGCCCAACTAGTTGGCACGGTCCATGTCATACCAGAAGGTGCAGGCGGAAGCACATTGACGCAGATGCAGGCTTACAGAATGAATCGGATCCGGAGGGCATTAGTTCGGAAACGGGCGGTAGTGGGTGGTGGGAGTATGGATATCTCGCGGTCGCTTCATGGGGGTTCTCCTGTTGGTTCCAGCCTTGGTGGAGGAGGCTTTCAATACTCACACATGCAGGGGCACGGTTATTCCAGGAGAAAACCCGGTCATGGGCGATCCGTGAGCTTCTCCGCGAGCTTGATGTCGTTGTTATCTCCACCTGCGGGACCAACACCTTCAGCTATGAGCGAACGTGCCGCGTCAACTTCTCCCGCTCACTCAAATGGGAATGTTGGTTTGGGTTCGGGCCCTAAATCGGCAAATGAACCTGGACCTGGTGGCGGTGGGGGGTCGAGCTTGGGGATGTTAAATCAACCCGCACTGGGTAGTGGTATGCTGGAGGAAGATGTCGACCCAGAGCTTCCATTACCGACATTCGAAGCTCAGCCTAGCATGCTTGCCGTAGATCTAGCCTTACCAGCTGGCGAATCCAGAAGCTGTATGTTTCTTTTCTCTTCATTTCGTGTGACTTCTTACTGAAAGAGTGGACATGTGTTGTAGACACATATACTATCAAACTCCCAGACATACTACCCCCCACATATAAAGGCCGGGCTCTGAGGTTCTCATACGAGCTTGTTGTGGGAACGTGTAGAGCAGGTTCATCCATCCCGAATTCGAAAAACTCTGGAACGGCGGGGATGAATAGCATCAGTCGAGTGATGAGAGTGCCCATCCGCGTATATAACCACGTCACAGGTAACTATTTCAACCTTTTCTTCGGCATTTTTGTAATTAATCATAGTTGTCCAGTGGATCGTTTACCTGGACCGTATGATATTCTCTGGCCCGTTTTGCACACTAGGCTTTCGGGGCTTGGGAAAGGGAAGGAAAAGGATATACCGGAGACGCAGGGGAAGGTCGTCGAGGAAACGGGTGTGATGGTGGGTAAGCTAAGGAAGGCAGTACATCCTCGTGCGTTTTTCTTTACCTGGTATTTCCAGCTCGTAATAATGAGCTACGACAGCAAAATCAAATGAAGAGGGATCCTTGGATGATTTGAAGCAATATACGAAGCGACTCCTCGCTTCATTACCTCCCGTTCTCAATGGAAAGGACTTCAGCACTTCAAAGGCTTCTCAGGAGGAGAGGGCGGAACCATCATCGCCATCTGGGTCAATATCTACACCGGACGGGAATATAGGGATAAGGATGAGTCTGGATGAGGCCAGAGAGCAAGAAGAGGAGGAAGATCGAGCTACGGTCGGTTGCCGAGAGGCAGTGGAGATTCTCACTCGACTACCAAAGAAAGGTGGGCGTGTATCTCTTTCATTTTTGATGAATGGAAATCGTTAATATGCGTGTTAGCCTCATACGACGTGAATAAAAATGGAATAAAGGTTGCGGTGCTGACTTTCACCAAGTCCGCGTACCGCCTCGGTGAAACAGTGTCGGGGATCGTAGAGTTGAACGATAGGGTGGGTAGAGCACGAGTCCTGCAGGTGTGTGTGTGTGAAACTGGTTTCACATTCACGGGATAATCTTAAATGGCAATAGCTCTGTGCAATCCTGGAAGCTCACGAAACACTTCCAGCCTCCGTTGCTCCACCACAAAGTGCACGTCACCTAAAGCGCGCTTATGCGGAACACTACGCCTCGTTCACACTCAACACCCTCCGCACGACTTTTGCCCTTGATATCCCGTCTGATGCGAGCCCGGCATTCCAAGTGAAGATTGCCGATTCTGAAGACTACTCAGAGTCACCTTTGACTTCCCCTTCAGCAGTGCTCGGCGGATTGGAGTGGAAAGTTCGATTATGTCTTTTCGTGGCCGTCGCATCGGAAACCTCTGATCGCGGAACGGAAGGCGTGTATTTCAAGAGCCTCGAACGAGATGGACCGAGAGGTGAATGGGGCTCATCATGGCGTGCCCCAAGTGCACTTGCACCTCTGGAGAAACCTAGAGTTGGGCTGGACCATCTCAAGAAAGCGGACGAAAGAGCGAAGACGAAGAGCTGGACGCAGTTCTTTGTGGACTCGGTGTGGAATACGATAGGTGGGGTCGCTGCTGGTGGGTACGAAAAGGAATATCATGACGGGGATGAGAGTGATGGCGAGAGTAGGGTCGGAGAGGAGAGGGGCTATGATGGGATTAAACCCGACCCTGTTGGAGGAGTAGGGAAGGGGGTTGATTTTGCAGGCGGTGAAGAAGGATGGACAAGTGTGCGGCTTGAGACGGTGGAATGTGAGGTGCCGATTAAGGTGTGGCCTGGCAATACAGCTTTTAGAGCTGTGGATGTTGTTTTTGATGTGTAATTTGGTTTTTATCCTTATCCCTTTTCTTCTTCGGATGATGGACTTGCGGAGACCTTTATTACGTTGTGTTTGTATTTTATCTGGATGACACTAGTCGAATCACGTTCTGGCTCCATTGTCTTCCGTTTAATGGACGAGACATAAATGAACCACAACATCAGAGACGAAAACTGCGCTGCTCCTGTTCCAATGTTGCGAATGCAATACTCGGGGATGACATCATTATGTCCTTCGAGGGTTAAAGTAGGCCTCGATCCATACTTGGGCTTTTAACTTAATGCATCATCTATTGGTGTGGCCGAGCTGCCCGAGAGGCCGCAAGCAAGCTCCCCAACTCATGAAAAACTGGAAACAGATAGCTGTAAGGGATAACTACATTGTGGCCGTTTATAATGTGTCAACTTCCTGGAGTCTGATGTACAACCTCTTCCCTACCATTTGGTTGCAGACAGGCGTGATTGAGTACGACGCACATACACACAATCTTTCCTAGGTAAAACCAATCGTTCACGAATCCTGAACCCCCTCGCCCAGTTCTACGCACAGCAGAACAGTAGATGCCTTCCAAAACCAATCTCTTCATTATGTTTTATTGATCCGTACACTGTAGCTCCCAACTTTGGTTTCACCCTTGATGTCAGACAATCAGATATTGCCTATCCTCGTAAGTCTAATCTACGAAGATCTGCGCCGTCCCGCGGATTCACCTACAGATTGGTCCCTCCTTACCGCCCTAACGATTCCCGGCAGTTTCTCCATCGTCTGAGACCAGCCCATTAAACCTGTGTATAAACAAGCATACGAAGAGCGAGTTCCCTCTACCAGTCAGATAAAGACTTCCACAGGTAAGCCTGTTCATGGTTTCCGGAGTGGAAGGTGCGCCATTTGGAACATTCTCCCGAGTTATCGTTACTTTTACAAAGCTCAAGCGCCATCCAAAAAGCTGCTTTCGGAGTGGTGACGCTAAGGTACGTTTTGCACCTAATGGTGCATCAATTCCGGTATTAACATCCACCACTAGCCTCCCAAACGTCGATATCAAAGCCCCTTCCGGAAGTTCCGGTAAAACCAACGTCAGTGCCATCGTAGGCGGTGTAGTCGGTGGTATGACCTTCCTCCTCTTTGTCGAAGTTATTCTATTCTTCCTCTGGCGCAAACACAAACAACAGAGAACTCTCGAACCCACCAACGGACAAACACTCCAAACTACACCCATTCACTTACGGAGAGCGCTGTTTCCTATAATCCCAACCCTTCCGAAATTGACAGAAGCGGTCTGTCACAATCGCAGAGGGCATGCTAATGCTTGCGCAACTCGTCGGAAAGGGGTGTCGCGGCCACTGCAGGGCTTGGACGCGGGTCCAACGCCCAGGGTTACCCCCTCCCGTGGGTATGTCGAACAAACAGCGGGAAGCATTGAATCGACGGAATCACGGCCCCACGCACGGACACCAAGTGTGTCGACTCAGTCGGATCCGTATTTCGCATCTGTGACCGGGACGAGGGGGACCTGAGAGCGGAAATGGACCACCTAAGAAGGGAAATGGAGTCTATAAGAAACATAACCGAGCCTCCGCCTGAATATACTAACTTATTTCTTCCGGTTCTTTTTCCTATTCTTGAGTTCCATGCGTCTGTGAAGGCAGTATGAGGAGATTGCAACCTCTCCCTTTATTTCTTCTGCACCTGCAGCACCCTTCCAAATCGGGTGTGAGCCTTCTGGATATCTTGGAGCCCTTGAGAAAGCTTCCAATCTTGGTTCATGTTCCCTGCTGACTTCGCGTCTCGGAGGGCTTTCACACAGTAATTTCGCAACACACACTCCTCTTACAACACATAAAAATACACTCAACAATACCACATCAAGCAACATAATGAAACTTATTCCTCTCGCTTTTATCCCTCTCCAAATAATCACTCTCCACAAGCGAATCAACCCTCTGCTTGATAACATCCACCTGCGGCACGAAATGGTTCTTCACCGCGTCAATCGTCGCCGTCTTGAGCTTTTCGTACGTCATCGTCTTGTTGGCTTTCATTATCCGCACAATGGCAGCATCGAGGTAGAGTTTCCTATCCCCCTCGATTGCTTCGTTTGTCCGCTTCGATTCTTCGGGCTATTTGTATCCAAGTCAAGTGATCAACAACTGCGTAAAAAAGTGGTTGATGAGAGACGCACGGAAACTTTGGCTTGGATAGAGTTGATATGGATCTTTGCTCGGGGATCATCAAAGTCAGCATTGAACCGGAACATATCGTCGTCGTTGACGTCTCTCCCAGGTGGAATCTTTCTCAACACTTTCTTCTTACCACAAGCCAGACTCTGCAACGTCCTTCTCAATTCAGCATCATCTGTAAACAGGCACCCCAAATAAATGCTGGGATAGGAAGACGGGCATGCGGATTAGACAGCTTACCCATCCTCGTCTGCTCCTTGATATCATGGAACGCCAGCTGCGTCGACTCGTTGAAGAGCAACAGGACAACAGCCTGGTACAAGCTAACCGACAGCTCTTTCACGCCGGGTGTAAACCTTGCTTTGAGCGTCGCAGTTCCCAAGCCGTGGTCCCAATCGAGAGTATGTCCTGAATGTTTGTTTTTGTAGTACCCCGCGAACTTCGTCAATTCTTCTTGCATCTGGAAACACACCGTTAATGGATAAGATGTGGGATAAGGTGGTGGGAAGTATAACTCACGTCAGGAGGAAGATCAACAGTCTTGTCATTCTTGCTGAAGGGCCAAGCGCTTCTTTGCAACACCATCGCGTTTAGCCTCCTACCTGGACTATTCGGGTCCAACTTCGAATGATAATCCCTCATACTCTCTCTCGAAAGCGCCAGATCCTTAAACATGTCCTCCCCCATACCAAACTCGGGGTCGTACTCTACACCGATGAAAACAAAACAACGCATATAGTCAGCACTGCCCAAAATCAAACGACCTAGAGGGGTATACGCACTCTCTTTCAACTTCTTCAACATACTCGCCTCAAAATCATCCGAAGCGCTCTTCCCTAGCAACAACCTCTTCGCCAAACTCCGATGATAAAACGTCCTAAACACATCCTTATCCTCCGAGAACCGATACAACCCAAGCACATCATCCAGCATCGCATCAAACTCAGCATCGCTACTCCCGCCTTGTCCCTTTCTCATGGCTTTATCCAAATACTTCGCGATCATTTCTGCAGGTTTGTTGCGACGCGCTTTGAAACCTGTGGTGAATGCATCACCCAGCGCATAGACAAACTCTTTGTCGGGCTGCTTGTGGGGTGAAGAGGAAGAAGTGGATGCAGAAGAGGTCGCAGAAGTGGTGGAGAAGGATTTGGATATGGCGTCGTTGGCGAGGTGTTTGAGTTCTAGAAGACGATCGACCATTTCTTCATCTCGAGCTGTATCTTTGACTATGGTTTCTACGCTCGTCTACGTATATGTTAGTATCGCATTCGGAGCCCGGCCAAGACCGGGAACATACCCGGACAAACTTGCGGAAAGCCATGCAAAGAACTTTAAGCCCGTCAACCCGACCAAAGAGGACATACATCGCATCGAGCGACTGGAAGTCTCTCGAGGACATGTACGGCCCGATAGCTACGGGATCAACACGTTAACCCCCAAAAAGTCGTGAAAGGTGAAGGAAAACCGACGTACTCTCGTTTGCCAACCACTCAAGTCTTCCACCCCATAGTGCCCGCTCAGTTGTTTCCCGCAACAAACCCCAGCTGCCCACCGGCAACACCGCTTTACTCCTCTCCTCCTCCTCGAGGATTCTTCCCTGAACATGTCTAAAGAAGTCTTGGGGATTGTTTTGTTGTTTTTCTGAGAGCTCCTTGGATTCGTCGGAGTAATATGCGCGTGTAAGGGAGACATAGTGGTCTTCAAAGGTGGAATATTGGCCATGGGTGGTGAGGTGGTTGATGAGGAGAGGAATTTGTGGTCGGTGGCTATGTGAAGCCCTGGTGAAGATATGAGTTAGAATATATGGGGAAGAAACTGTGAGGAAGAGGGGCACATACTTGGTGTTACGTTCACACTCGACCCACTCCTTCACACCTTCCTTGATGCTCCCTGCGATAGTCGGATTGCCAAAGACAGCCTCTTCAAAGATCGCGTATGCGGTCGTCCGAATAGGTTTCAGGCTGCTATTGTTGACGATGTATTCTTGATCCAAGTACGTGAACAACGAAACGAGCAGGTTCTACCCAAGCCACCTTGGTAAACCGTATATGAAGAGAAATAGCAATACGCCCACGATTCTGGTCTCGAACCATTTGCACGTTGTGACGAAAAAGGCGATCCACTCTATCTTGTCCTTATCTCCCGACGTACAAGTCCTCACGAGGGCATTAACACATTTCTCCAACTCCATCTGTAATGTATCATACAGCCCCTCGCCCCTCTTTGCGAATCTGACAACAGTGCGGCACGCAGAGTAGATGGCGTGGTTTGAGGCGGGGAGAATCTCATCTTCGTTTGGGTTTAGGATGACTCGGATGACGCGACGCAGGAGCGCGAATTCTTTTTCTCCAGAGACGGGTTTATTAACTGGATCAGCGACAAAACCGAGTGAGGTTTGGAATGGCGACGCTGTCACGACGTGCGTGATATGAGGTTACTCACACAAGTCACCACCACCGACAAGATGCAGAGTTAATACCCCAGTCCTGCTGGCCCCAGGAACTAGAGTGGTTGTGGCGCTGGATTGGGACCTGGAAGCAGAGGCAGAATCAGAGTCGCAGTGCAACCGAGGTACTTTTCGACGAGGAGATGCCGACTCAGGGTGTTGGTGTGTGTCAGAGACTGTGTCCTTCAGCTCAGTTAGCCCGTTGGACGTCCTTGGGAGAGTCAAGAGGGTTGATATGCTGGCCATCGCGGTGTAGGGTGCGGGGGTAGATTAGCTTAGATAATGCGTCTATGAAATTCATCTGCTCAGGGATAACTGGATACTTATCTAATCCTAACATGTCCACACGCAACAAACATGCTGAAGCCCAGCGAATCGCGGTTGGTCAATAAGTACACAAGTGTTCATTTATAGTGCTCGAGTTGACCTTTGGATGGTCAAATATCATTCCGCACTGCTTTTAGGGACAAAGGGCGATCTGTTGGCGGACCAGGTTGTCAAGGAAAATTGTAACCATGCTGAGATTTCATGGTATGCAAGGAGCATAGTAGTCAGTCTCAACGGGGATTTCACAGACTAAATCGTCTATGCTTGGCGGTACGCCACCAAGCAGGCTTGCTTCTTGCTTCCGGCCATCGAGATTGTCGATGAGATTGCATGGGGTGCTGTCGAAAACGGCGATATCCAACTAGGACGTGAAGAACACGTTGAGGACTTTAAGACCATATAGTATGGCACAGCGAAACGAGGTCGCGTCCGAAAAAGCCGAGCACAAAGTTGGGTAGACGAAAGCAGTAATAAGTGAGGAGGGAACAGTAGCGGTCATAAGGACAGATGGGGCGTGAAGATTGATGATCGCCCATCCGCACCAGTGCCTTGGCATTGGAGTATGAGAGAGAACAACCTCCGAGAACCTAGGAAAGACTATGAGGAGAGGAACATGAAAGTCTACCGTGATACAAATTTGAAATAACACTGAAGCCTGAGGTTAGAGATAGTCGCGTACGAATGGATAGGAATACCCAGGTGGGGTTTGGAATACGGCAGATGCGCAATACAAGGCAATCACTGAAGGTCGTCGTTGCCCTGATGCTTTTGACATGCTCATGACTCTACCATATATCATGGAGCCACCGAATGAGCTGCAGGATATGTTGAGAGTCGAAGGAGAAGGCAGAGAAGAGGCGCGTGCATGAGAAAGTCGAGACCGGAGCTACATACTTGACTGAGTACATGGATGTTTCCTAACGACTTAATATTCTTCAATCACTCAGTGTTTCGGCTACCGACACGAGGCAGGCGATACGCATATACATTGACCAGGATATGAAGTTGGCCGCAACAACCTTGTCGAATATCAGGCGCTGACCATGTAGCGTTTTTTTGCTCTGCCAGCTTCGGCACAACCTCCCCTTGGGTTTGCCGATCAAAGGCTCTCCCGATTGCGAACTGGTGGATGATTAGGACGGATGCGAACGCCTAGTAAACCCCTCAGCCCACATTTTCCTCAGGCTCTGGTTGTGAGATGGCGCACCTGACTCGGAAGACCAACGGCGGCCAGGGCAGGCAAGGGGGCTGCTATGTTAGAAAGATTCCCAATGGCCGTTGCCACCGCAATTGGCACATTAATGGCAGCCGACTCCAGCAAGATGCCCACGATATGAAGGTAGCGCGTTGTTGGAACATTATTTCCCAAGCACGCTTTTACCATTCGCCTATGTAACAGCAGGCGAACAGCAATGAAGACAGTTCCATAGAGATTTATAACTGCGTTGCATGTGAACAATATCCCCAAGAGGGTGTCGCCCAGACCACCTCGGGTGACTCCAACAGAGATCAACCCTGTAACTGGAAATAAAGTTGGCTATTGTTGTGCAAATGCGACCTAACTAAAGTGGTTCAAACGTACCTATGT
>JAEUWK010000148.1:0-13243 GCA_018524425.1 Podaxis sp. AQ795752 | reverse complement strand
GAAGGGTGAATAAGGCTACGCATCATGAGTGAGTCAGTGTGTTACAGTGGAAACATCAAGGGGCTGAGACAAAGGGGTTGAGACAACGTATGAAACACTATGATCGCTAAGCACCTCTAAGTATAGATGAAACGTATAGATGAAACCGTAACATTAATGGGCACAAAGTGAAGTCCATAACAGCATTTCCCCCTTAGGACTGAGCCTCTGAGGCCCAAGTCCAGATTGGATGCCTGCCCTTAACCCTCTCTGCTAGATACAAATGGGGTACCTTTGGAGTTGAACTTCATTCCTAACTCCACAAAAATATCCTCCCCAAACAACCAGCCCTCAAATGCTAACCCTCCCTTTGACCTGGAAATGATGGTGGCCTTTGCCACCTTCTTCTAACAGTGGCAATGAGGGAAGCAGACATCTGCTCCTCAGGAGAGCCCTATAGTGGAGGCAGGCTCCAGTAAGAAACAAGGGAGAATGAAGAAGACTGAGGCAGAGATATTAGAGGGGAAGGAGGAGAAGAAGAGAAGGAAGATGAAGAAGACTGAGAAGAAGCAGAGGTGTCAGGAGGCAGAGGATTTGGAGTGGTGGAGGATCAAGGAAGAGGAGAAGAAGAAGTGAGAGGAAGAAGAAAGGTAAGCAGCAGAGAAAGCTGAGGTGGAGTGGAGGAAAGAAAGGAAGAAGAGAGACAGTGGAGGGCACAAGAGGAGGTGGAGAGGATCTGGAGGAAGCAGAAAGAGGAGGAATGGAGGAAGGTGGAGAAAATGAGAAAGGCAGAGGCAGAAGCAGAGGCAAGGAGAAAGGCCAAGGGGAAGGGAAAGGCCATCCACTTAGAATCTGATGATAAGTTAGTTATCCAGATTGTGGACTGTCCAGCTGAAACCATGATGCAGCTTCCCTTCAAGATAGAGGATGAGAAGTTATGCCAGCACTGTTATCAATTGGAAGTCAAATATCTCCCTCATGAAAGTAAGTGCCAAACTCTGATCACTTCCTGAAGATTTATTGACCACTCTACAGAGGAATGAATCCACTCCTATACCAGATGCTATTAGAAAAAGTCCCAGTGCAAGCTTTTCTTCACTGAGGAGGAGATAGACCAGAACCTATACCTCAGCACCCAATCCCACATATTCTAAACCCATTTACTTGAATGGGCAAGGATATCACTGAGTCCAAGGTTGGAATAATGGGGGTACTCTATAGTGTGGTAAGTACCTATGTGAAGGATGGAGTTAGTGGTAAGCTGACCCAGAAATATGGTAGATAGCCCTTTATGGCCCATTAAGCAAGAAACAGGTCACCTTGTTCACTAATCTGACTGAGACTCTGATAGGGGCCATCTGCACCCTTACTGCAGAGATTGCCATACTCTAGAGGGTATAGGGGAAGAACAATGCTCTCCTGTAAAGCACATTCAGCATCATGGAGGAGGACATCCCACAGGTGCAAGGATTTGCAACAGATGAGAGGGACATGGATACAGTAGCAGAGAAACTGCAAGAGGAAACTGGCAAGGATGTCCAGGATGTAGACATAGAGGAGAGAGCAGAGATGGAGCTGGCAAAACCAGAGGGAGTGGAACAAGAGAAGGGGAATAAGTTGGAGAAGGACAAGAAGGAGGAGAGCAGACCAGAGGACATGGAGGGTGAGGAAGAGGAAGAGTCTGAGGACAGAGGCTCAGATTAGTAGCAGGTCTATGTCTCCTCTGGCATATATATGATATTTCTTTTTTTAGCCTTTTTATAATCAAAGTTCTCTTGAATGCACTGCTACCCATGGGGAAAGACAATAAGATTGGAAATCACAAACAGCAAACCAGATAAGAGAAGTCAGAGAGAAGACAGGGGACCAGGCTTGTCAGGATAGCTAGCATAAAAATCAGCTATCAACTCTTGAGCATGTTCAAGTTCCTTAGCTGTTAGCTAACTAAACTCTTCATCTGTGCTTTCATAACTAGCCCAAATGACTTTGTATAGGAGCAGGCATGTCTGGCAGTGCCAGTCAATCTTGGAGTCCATAATCTGCTTGATCTTATATTTAGGCTTGTCATTAATGATGACTGGAGGTAGAGGCAGAGGGATACAGTTAGGAATAGTATTGGGAGTAGAAGACTCAAGCATGGAAACATAGAAGACAGGATGAACAGCACACATAGAGTCAGGAAGTCAGAGGGTGAAAGAATGGGAGCTAGCTTGAGCAATGATCTCATAAGGGCCTAGGAACTTCTCTGATGATTTCTTTGAAGGTCTAGTGGTCTGGAAGAACTAGGCTTTGACAAAGACTTTGTTGCCAACCTTGAAGTCTGGAGCAGACAGATGATGAACATCCATGGACACTAGTAATGCTCCTGGGCTCAGGCAATTTTAGTCTTGAGGACAGAATATAAGCTATCAAGGTTGACTGTAAAATCTTGGGCCTAGGTAGATGCAAGGTTGCATTTAGGATGGATGGAGATGGCAGGATGATATCTCTTATTAGCAAAGAATGGAGAGATACTAGTGGTAGTATTGGGAGCATTGTTGTAGACAAACTCTGCAATGGGAAGTACAGTAGTGAGTAAAAGTATTGCATGCCAGTTATGTAACACACATTCCATTCTCTACTCATTGTGAATCCACCTTTAATTAACTGAAATGTACTTCATTTGAACATACCATGTACCTAGACTATATATTTCACATCAGGTAGCTGTAAAGCAAGTAACTTGAAGAACAAGAAAATATATATGCATTACTTATGATTATGACTGTTAGAAAATAATGCAAGACAGATAACAAGAGAACAAGGAAAGGAAATGACAAATGGTCTTCAGTACTTAGTATGTCTACTGCAAGTCTTCACTAATGCAGTAACCTGATGAGGCATGCTCTCAAAAAGAGTGTCCACAGCATGTTGGGGAAAGTTGGCCTATTTCTCCTGAAGGGCAATCCATATCTCCTCAGCATTGCATGGAAGGGGGTCATAAGCATGAATAAGGCATCTAGCTGATCCCAGACATGCTCTATGATGTTCATATTAGGACTAGAAGGTAACACTCCAGAAAATTTACCTAGTATTCCACATGAGTCTCCTGAGGCTATATTGCTTCAGATGACACCTTATTTTTGGAGTGAACACAGCCCAAACTGTATGACTTTGGGTTCAATGATGAACACAAATGTTTCATCAATGAAATCATTGGCCATTGGTTTAACAATGAAGACAAAATCAAATTTCAGGCTTGGTGGAGTTTGGGCAACACCACTTGGGAACCCCTACAGCACTGTGAAGAACTGCAGTACTGGACAGGTATTTGGAGCTGGCAAGGGGTGTCAAAGGTGCAACAACTTGAGTTGAAGAGATTAACTTTGACCCTGAGAATATCTTACAATACATTATCAACAGTAACATGCAAGTTGCTACAAGTACATTAGGCAGAGTTTTGCAGATGCTGGAAGGTCCATCTCCCTTATTGATGTAATTGTGGCCAAATGATAGTCCTGTGACAATCTTTTTAGGGTAGGATTTGAACCAGGCCCATCTTCCATCTGAGAAGCTTTCCTCCTATTATCAGATGAGCTCTCCATACATTTGCCCATCTCCAGCTTACTGTACACCTCACCTGCCAGATTATCAAGGTAAGTTGCAGCAACACTGTCTGAAGTAAACCCACTTTGACTGACAACATCCTTGGAGTGAAATTCACAATATGCCAAAGTCAGAACCATTGATGGCTGTGAAGTAAAAGTCAACTTAGTGTGAGTAAGTGGCCTAGTCCAATCTTGTCAGCATAGGTATATCACATTGGGCCAGGGAGCAGTTCACTACAGTGGTTGAGCTCACTTTAAGGTCATTGTCATCAGTGCCACTGAGGTAACAATGCTGGAGTGCAGCTTGCTTAATGACAACTTGGGTAAGTGCTTTTTAATCCATGCAACCATGAGTGCTTACATGGTATTAGACATCCTGCAAATCAGATTTTGTATCTCATGGTTGCTCAAGCCATCGTCATAGGGTATACAAGTCCTTTCCAGTCATTGATTAGTTGCCAGGATGTGATTAACACAGTGTACTGTGGATGGATGTCTGCCATGCAACCTGAATATATGTTTTGCTGCTAGGCCAAGTCATTGCAATATGCCTTGTGAGATAGTGAGCCCCACATAATTTATTGGGTGAATCACTGCTGCAAAATGAGATTTGCTCTTACTAAAATATTCAATCATTCAATACACTCTATTACAAGTTCAATATCCAGTCCAAGGTATGGAGACAAGGCTTGGCCATCAAGAGATGTCAAGAAAATGCAGAAAGTATTTAAAACTAGCCAATGATGAGAAGGTATTTATTTGCTATCACTGCTGTCCCCAATTCAGACCTCTTCATGTGTTTGGTTGGTGCTGTCATTTTGAACTTTGAGAACTGGAACATTATGGGAATGGAGAAGGATGTGGGGCATGGGTGGACAATCTGGAGCAAGTGAAGGGCAGCTAGAAGGTTTCTTTGCAGAGGTCTGCCATATCCTATCACATTGTGCAAAAGGCATTTAACTCCATTGCTGTATTTGCCTGAAGAACTGGTCCCACAGCTTTTTGATGAGCTTTGGATTATGCCTGTTGTCTTTGTGGACTTGAGTCCAGTTGCAATAGTATTTACATGTAGGATAGTTCTGGATGTCACTAACACATCATACCAAAGTCACCTTATCCCTGAATGGGCTTGTATACATATGCAGCTGCTGGCCTCCTAGGCTGGCAACATGGCTGTCAATATACAGATACACTACTCCAATCTGATCAGTTCAAGGGAGGCTGACTGGGGCTGACTGGCAGTCAGTATTACATGACACAGGAGCCTATGCTACTTGTACATAATACAATGTGATTATTGAGTGAATACTTGGCTGCTGGATGCCCTCTATGCATTGTAATATCACTATCCAATTAGACTTCAAGGCAGAGGGAGTGGAGAACATGACAGCTATGCATGTGATTCCTTGAGCTTATTTTTTTCTGACTTGGAAATAAGCTTTTTCCATTTCTTAAACCCCATGTTCCACCATCCACTTGGTGCCTGTCTTCTTCTGCCACCTCCTCATTGCCTGTCCTCATTCATATCACCATAATGTGCACCAATAAGCAGCAGAAGCCACTTGAAGAATATGGTAGAGGTATTCAAGTCAATGGAGTGGAGTGCTCAGGAAGTCAGCAAGAAGAGGAAGATGCTTGTGGAGGTGGTGAAAGCTATACATGATGAGTGGATCCAGTTAAAATACAGGAGGCATGGTGCAGATAAATCCCACAAGGTATGTATCCTGCCTGTTTGCCCATCCAATGACCACCCTTCTATTTGACACACATCTCCTTTTTAGTTGGATTCATGCCAGATCATGGGAATGGCTGTATCTACAACTAGGGGGGGTCCTCTGGCAAATAATGCTTCTTGTGGCTCTTTAACTTCATCTCAACCTTATGAGCCCAAGGTCAGTCATACTGCACTGTCCAGGAGGAGCACCAGTCTGACTTTTCATGATGCAATCACTTCCAACATTTGTGATTCAAAAAAGTTGCAGAGGTTATCTGCTAGGATCTGCCACAGGTTGGGTAGTCATCAAGTGTCCACCAGAGATAGAGACCAAGAGGACTCTCAGGTGGTTGCTGTCAAGAGAGGCCATAAATCAACCTCTTGACAGGACCTTGATGATGCTGGCAGTAGCTACATCTCCCACACAGCACTGGTGGGAAACAGCAGTTCATCCATCTTTCCTTCAGTGGAGAGCAGTCCATCTGGCTCTTTTTTTTTTTTTTTTTAAATCAAGGTCTATTGCCATTATCAATCTACTACAAAGAGTATCTAGGCAAATGGGTGCATGGTAGCAGTCCCAATAGTTATGAGAAAAGAGAATTAGAGGAAAAGAAAAACAGGTGCCCCAAGCAACAGGAATGAAAGAGTTCAAAGTTAAATGCATATAGATAAAAACAAGAGAGTCCAAACTAGATATAATGACATGGCTGCTTGCACTTGTCTTGACTAACCCTTACAACCCCTACCCTAAGGAGCAGAGGCTTTTGTGACTGAAGCAAAGGCTGTGTTGCATTGGTATTGACTGTGGATCCAATCCTGATCAAAGCAATGTCACTAGTATGGGCAGCAGCAGTCATGGGAGAAGTGGGCACCTGAGCAATTGAGGCACTGGAGGAAATGGGGGCAGGGTTTGCCTGCTAGAGTGAGGGGAATGGAGGAGGGTTGTCTTGGGGTTGCCCTTACAACACCCAGCCATGAAGTGGTGAGAGGCCTTAGAATGAGGACCTCCACAGAGGGGACACCTGGGTACACAAGCATGACAGGCATCAGAAGGATGACCCCAGTACCAGCAACACTGGCATTAAGGTGTACTGGTGTGGGCACAAGCCCCTTTGATAAGGCAAGAGGCACCATTTATCATGATGCACCTGTTAATAAGGGAGGGGGCAAGGGTGCTGCATTGAGAATTGACCAAGTTGATCCACATGGTGGTAGTATCAGATTTGGCAGAATTGCAGGCAATGCACAAGTGATGCACATGGAAGGTAGGAAAGAAGGGGGAGGCCAAAGCCTCAGTCTTGACCTGGTCAGCTGTAAGGGTGAAGCTGTCAGCTGAGAAGAAGGGGATGTCCATGATCTTGATGAAAGACTGGAACAAGGAGAGGATGATAGAAGCACTCTTGAGCACAGTGGGAAGGCAGGTGGATAAGGTGTCAAGGTCCACTTGGAAAGGGACACCACCAGTGGAGAAGGCAATGACTCCAGAGTGGAAGCAGCCAAAGTCAATGGTAAGTGCTGACTTGGCCCAGATAAGTGCTTGATTGAAGCATGCAACAAGAGATTGAAGGGAGACACAAGCACTAGCTAGGTCACTAGCACTGGCACTCAAGAAGAATTGATGCTGGGTAGGTCCCTGGGTTGTGAAATAAGGCTTACACCTTGTAGAGGGGTTAGGCCCAGAGGGGCCAGTCTTGACATTACATGAGGGAGGGCTGGCCCTATCATGCAAAGGTTGAGGGGCACATGAGGGAGGTCTGGGCCTGTCACATAGAGCAGGAGTCACAGGAGGGGAGCTGAGAAGGCACTGAGGCCTGGGTAGAGGGTTGGAAAGCAGATGCTGGTTGAGCATCTGCCATTACTAAGTTAGCTGTTCCATGGAACAACATGTGTTTGGGGGAAGGCTACTGCACTGAGAAAAGCAGGGCAGTAATACTGCCTGGAGGAGAAGAAAATTGACAAATAGGAAAAGTACAATTAGCAAATAAGTTTTTTGACTTCAAAACAGTGATGAAGTCACAGACAGCAGTGTATAGGTGGGGTTCAGAAGAGGGAAGGTCCTCCTAAGCTGCTCTGTGAAGATCTCAAGTCCATTCTAAGACAATGGATGTTATTGTTACAGGTTTATCTTTCTTCTCATCTAAGGCCTTGGTAAGGGTGGGAAAGGAGGGGATAGCAGAAGGAGTAGCTTTAGAAGTAGGCTGCTTGGAGTGAGAGGGAGATCTGACTGGAGAATCAAGGTCCATGTCAGAAGGAGGAGAAGCTGAGCTTTGGAGATGACCCAAAGCATCAGCACAAGGGGGAGTGGAGGGATTAGAGGTATCCTTTAACTTGTAGACTATGAATTGACCAGTGGAGTTGTCATGGATATGGAGGAGTCCTTTGGAGGACTTGATCTTGCATTCAAGTAGTAAACTGCCTGGGGAGTCCTAGCCAGTGATACTGATGCCTTGCTTTTGCTGCAAGCAATGCTAGGGAGTTTTGGGGACTTCTCGGAACATATCATCTGTGTATTGGGGGGGAGAAAGGCACCTTTCTGAAATGGCCCATAGTGCTAAGTACAACTGGCCAATAAGTAGATGATGGTGGTTGCTAGAAAAGGAAGGACAGTCTATCTGGCTCTCATCCATTGTCTGTCCCTCAGAATTGCAGCTGCTATAGCACCTGCCAACTTGCCATCAAGACTACTTGGAGGACACATAACAGGCCTATTCCTGATGAGGACTTTGATTTGAATATAAAGTTCATTGGGATGCTAAAGCCATTGCTCATGGGTGCAGAGTCTGAGGATGAGCAGAGCAGTATTTGTAAGCTGTGAAGTATGATGGTTGGGCATCTCTGCCTGCTCCTATGCTAGTTTGCTTGTTTGGCCTCTTTTTCTTGCAATGTCTTGTTCTACTTGCTATCATTTTTTGTCATTGGTACTATAATTGTCTATACACCCTATTTGCCCCAATGTCATGTTTGTGGGTCCTGTAGATTGATAAGCATCACTAATCTGCACACTGCCACAATCATATGACCCAGAATGATAAATGGATGGATAATGAGATGTTTAAATTGCTTGCATATATGAGATCCTGCATGCTAAGTAACACTAGTGTATTGCTGATTGCCTTAATGCAAGCCATGTGTCATCTGCCATTGTAAGATGACATGCAACTGCTGTGCACATTCTCTTTTTGAAATTGCCAGCACATCCTACCCATCAAGTACACTGGTCAAGTGCAAGCAGGGAAGCTGGAGGCATGGGGGTCTGGGACTACCCAAGCATGGAACATGTGTTTTCTTCTGGAAATTGCCAGACAATACACCAGAGGAATGGTGCATTTGCTCATACACATTGGCCAATAAACTTTATTGTTGCTGCTCTATTTGCAGGCTAGTCTAGCCTGATTAACAAGTTTGTTTTGCTTTTGCTCATTGGCATCATATCCATATACCCAAGTCTTCAAGGATGCCATGTGATCTGCAACTGGACAGTGTCTTGTTAGCATATCTTCATTGTCCTCCCTGACATCTACTATTGCCTGCTGCAATTCTGGAACTGAGTTGCCATCTCAGAACCTTTGTGGACATAATCAACAAAGCACTGGACATTCTCACATGGACTGCTTGTTGTCCTCTGCAATATCAGTTTCATTGCCATTCCCAGGACTTGAGTCCTTATTTTCTTACCTTGTTAGACTTCCAGCTAGCATGTCAATTTAGCAGAAGTTGCTGCATGCATGATCATCTCTTTCTCAAAGGAGTAGCAGCCAACTACTAGACCTCTCATCAGTGACTGCTTCCATGGAAGGCAAGGCCAGGATACTCCATCAGGTCAGTTCATTCACTTTTTGTGGCACCATCAATTAGTAAAATGCTATATGCCCAGTGGAATTGGCCCTTTTTGATCCACAGTGATCAGTGAATGCACAGGTATCCCACTATTGACTGCCTATAGTGCAAACACTACTACTCTGGCCAGTGAAGAGGATTTTGCAGACAGCTGGTCTGGCATGCTTCACCTATTGTCCTCCTTGATATCAGTTCTGCTGCCATACTGGACTTGAGCCTCATTTCCATACCATCTTAGACTTCTGGCTGGTAGGTTACTTTAATAGAAGCTGCCACACTCGACCATCTCTGCATTAATCACATAATGCAGAGTACTGCAGATGGACATCTGCTACACAACCTGAATATATGTTTTGCTGCTGGGCCAAGTCAATGCAGAGATAGTAAGCCCTGCATAATTTATTGGGTGAATCACTACTGCAAAATGAGATTTGCCCTTACTAAAATATTCAATCATCCAATGCACTCTATTACAAGTTTAATATCCAGTCCAAGGCATAGAGACAAGGCTTGGCCATCAAGAGATGTCAAGAAGATGCAGAAAGTATTCAAAACTAGCCAATGATGAGGTGTTTATTTGCTGTCACCAGCATCCCCAATTCAGATGTCTTTATGTATTTGGTTGGTGCCATCATTTTGAACTTTGAAAACTGGAACATTATGGAAATGGAGAAGGATGTGGGGTGCAGGTGGACAATCTAGAGCAGGAGGCCAGTGAGTGAACAGGCAGCTAGAATGTTTCTTTGCATAGGTCTGCCATATCCTATTATATTGTGCAAAAGGCATCCAACTCCATTGCTGCATTTGCCCAAAGAACTGGTCCCACAGCTTTTTGATAAGCTTTGGATTAAGCCTGTTGTCTTTGCACATTTGACTCCAGTTGCAATAATATTTACATGTAAGATAGTTCTGGGTGTCACTAGAAATCCAATAGTTAAGGGGAGGAAAGAGATAGTCAAAACCTGTTTGCTACTGCTAGGGTGTTGTGTTCTTGTACCAGATAGCATTAAAAACCTCTGGAAGACAGAGGTTCTTGTATGGAGCTTCACTGGCAGACTTTCACTGCTCACAATCAAGTTGGACATGAGATAGATTGGCTATGCTTCTCTGATTTGGAGCCTTTACAGTGAGATCTCTAACAAACTGGCACTATATGGCCAATAGCCAAGTGTCAATATCTTGCAGTCCATCCTCTGGGGAGGTGTCAGTTGGTCTTCAAGGTCAGAGCCATCATTGCATGAGGGAGGAGCAAGAGAGTGGCCCTGTTCACAAAAGTCAGCATTAGGATGAGAAACATGGCAATTGTCAATTGCCACCTTTGTAGACCCTCCTATGCTCTCCTCAGGATTAGGATGAGGGGCTCAATTGCCATCCTCACAAAGGTGGCAATCAATGATGGGTATCTTACATAGGTAGCAATTGACAACTGCCCTCTCACAGCTCACAGAGCATGGCAATTGATGACTGCCATCCCACAGCTCACAGGGCATGGCAATTGACAACTTGCCATCTAGGAGTGGAGGGGACAGTCCCAGAGGTGACATTTATTGAGTGCCTTGCCTGGGAGTGGAGGGGACATTGCCAGAGGTGGCATTCATCAATTGTCATGTCTCCAAGTAGAGGGGACATCCCAAAGGTATTGTACATCAATTCCAAGTGTAAACAGGACCATCCCCTCCACTGGCAATTGACAAATGCCACCTCTGGAACTGTCCCCTCCACTCCCAGACATGGCAATCAATGAATGCCACCTTTGGGACTGTCACCTCCACTCCCAGATGGCAAGTTGTCAATTGCCATGCCCTGTGAGCTGTGGGATGGCAGTTATCAATTGCCATGCTCTGTAAGCTGCAAGATGGCAGTTGTCAATTGCCATGCTCTGTGAGCTGTGAGATGGTAGTCATCAATCACTGTGCTCTGTGAGATAGCAGTTGTCAATTGCTACCTATATAAGATGCCTGTCATTGATTGCCACCTTTGTGAGGATGGCAATTGAGCCCCTCATCCTAATCCTGAGGAGAGCATAGGGGGGTCCACAAAGGTGGCAATTGTCAATTGCCATGCTTCTCATCCTAATCCTGAGGACAGCATATATGGCATTTATTGATTGCCATGCCTGGAAGTGGAGGAGACAGTCCCAGAGGTGGCATTTGTCAATTTCCAGTGGAGGGGATGGTCCCATTTATGCTGGGAATTGATGTACAGTGCCTTTGGCATGTCCCCTCTACTCCCAGACATGGCAATTGACAAATGCCACCTCTGGGACCATCCCCTCCACTTCCAGACAGGGCAATCCCTCTGTGAGCTGTGAGATGGCAATTGTTGATTGCCATGCTCAGTGAGTGGTGGGATGGCAGTCATCAATTGCTACCTACATAAGACATGAGATGGCAATTGAGCCCCTCATCCTAATCCTGAGGAAAGCATAGGGGGGTCCACAAAGGTGGCAATCGATGATTGCCATGCTTCTCATCCTAATCTTGAGGACAGCATACATGGCATTTGTCAATTGCCATGCCTGGAAGTGGAGGGGATAGTTCCAGAGGTGGCATTTGTCAATTGCCAGTGGAGGGGATGGTCCTATTTATGCTGGAAATTGATGTACAGTGCCTTTAGCACATCCCCTCTACTCCCAGACATGGCAATCATTGATTGCCATGCTCAGTGAGTGGTGGGATGGCAATCGTCAATTGCCAGCTACATGAGATGTGAGATGGTAGCAGCCTCCTCTCAGCCTCCTAGGATCTCCCCTCCCTAGCAGCTGTAGGAAGTGAGTCCCTACCAGCCCCCTCAAAGTGTCCTAGGATTTCCCCTCCCTAGGGACCCTAAGGAATGACACCCTACAAGTGCCCATAACCCCTAACCCCTGCCAACATTGCTTCCTGGCATGGGTATACTGAAAAGCTGACTTCTGTTCATTTGCTTGAAACCCTGGGCATGAATCACCCAATCAGCAAGCCAAATAAGCCAAGCTTTATTGTTGCTGAGACCATGTCTGTTCAAAACACCACTGATGCTGGTATCATTCTATGTGCCAACAGGTTGAAACACCTAGTCAAAAACTATGGGGTAGTGAACATGGTAGGCCAGGACTATATTGTAGACCATATCCATGATGTGATGCATTATCTGCTTAGGGTATGTGGTCTTCAGCTGCTATACATGTATGCTAAATGCCCTTCTTGCTATAGGAGTTTGCTACCTTGGCTATGTACAAACATAGCCAGCTCAATGGCAGACATGATGCCTTAACTAGACATTCCAGTGATGAAGATACTGATGACTTTCTCACTTCACTTGACATTAGTATGGATCCAAAGACTGATTTGATCTCAGATGGTGACATAGAATCAGCATTTCCAAGGCTCATACTTAAGGACATTGATGAGCAACATGCCAAGAGGGGCAAGTGCAAAGATGATACCATGATACTCAATCCACCCATTCCTCACTGTGTTTCACTTACACTGCCTGATGATCTCAAGCAAGGACAAATGGATTGTGTGGCTAGTCAGATTGCAAGGTAGCATCTTTCTGACATTGGTATCATTTGGGTGCCCAAGTCATCCCCCACAGCTTCTCCAATGTTATCAGAAGACCCTCCAGCTTCTTATACATCGCTCTTACAATAGCAGCCTTGTCCTGAGGGCAGTATTGTTTTGGAGTCTGAATCACTTCCTGCTACCTCTCCTATCATATCAGACCCTCTTGCTCAACACACACCTGACCTTGTCCATACACAGCCAAACACATCTTCTATTGAGACCCCATCAGGTTTAGCAGATATGTTAGATATGTCATCTTCCTAGTTTTCTTGTTCAGTAGCTATCTTATCTTATGTATTTTAGGGAATAATGGCACTGAAGACAATCTCTGGAACCAGTTGGAGAATAGTGCCTCAAACAAGTGTCCTTCATCTCAAGACAACAATTGTCCTTTGAAAAAATCCAAGACTAGTAGCAAGTAGAACTGATAGTTGATAACCCATGTATCTGATGGAGTAAATATGTATGGAATACAATCCAAAGTAACTAATGTACAGCTAGGATATAACCAAAGTACAACTGAAGAGAAAGTATGCACATACTTACTATATCATGTGACATAGTAGGCATAGTGTGTACTA
>JAEUWK010000150.1:0-18468 GCA_018524425.1 Podaxis sp. AQ795752 | reverse complement strand
TCAAGGGGCTGATACAACGTATGAAACACTGTGATCACTCAGCACCTCTAAGTATAGATGAAACATATAGATGAAACTGTAACAATTGGTGGATGTGTTTAAGCTTGGGGCAAAATCCTTTTTGCTGAACATGTTCATACCAGGTACCCAGTCTGCCTCTCTGCTGCCTTGGATATCACATTTCTGCCATGCCTGAAGGATAGTCACTTCAGTAAATGACCATTTTTGTGCATCCATATATTCCCAAATTACATACTGCTTCTGCATTCTATGCCCTGTCTTCACCAGGTAGCTGTCACATTGTTCTGTTCATGCTCTTTGAAGTGGTCCAAAAATCCCAATGTCAAGTGGCTGAAGCTTGTGCATTGTATGTAGCAGTAAGCAGTATAATTCAACATAGTTTTCAATTGCAAGCTGAATCATATCATTTGTGATATGAAACCCATGTTTGTCAAATATGAGAAGGATCTTCTTTCCAGTTTTGTTTCTCTTCATTGCCTAAGGAGTAAAACTCCTCTTGAACCATTCAGTGCATAATGTGTCGCTGGTCCATCTGTTCTCTGAGGTTGCAATACTATTAAGGGCAAGTGAGTACTCTATAAGATTTTCTATGATGGAAATTGACATAGCAGATCTTATTGTCTACTTCTGCACTTTCCAGGTCAACCAACTGTCCAGAAAAGACAAATCCAGGCATAAAAGCAGTTCCATCTGCACAACAGCTTTCAATGACAGTCATGAGTCCAAGGTTGCCACTTCAAATGATATAACATCCTCTTTTAGTGTAGAAGTAAAAGTAATTCTGCCTACACCCTTTCCACCCCCCTCTCAGTTGTATTCCCTTCTCATCCATGTTGTAGATATTCTCCCATGCGATATCATTGTCATTGATCACCTTGGTGAGTGTTTTGAAATGATTCTTGACCATTGTGTAGTTGAAAGCTTGGGCTTATTTAGGATCAAGTCCTGATAGTCTACATAGCTTGAGCTTTAAGTATCATTGAAGGAAATACCAGATCCATGCCTGCCCAGGTAGCCTCCCACAAAGCTCCAGACATTTTGGCTGCATGGTTGCTTTGCAGACTGGTCACCCCACCAGCCCAAGAAACCTGATCTATTTAATGAGAATAGCCTTCTGTTCACTAGTGAGTAGCCATTCATGCTCATGAGCCTTCTTTGTTGGCTTGGTAAGTGCCAGGTAGCAATGGCAAAGGGTCCCATACTTGATGTCATATTTCTTTGATGCAGCATGGATACATAGATTTTTTGCCCTGATTTTATCATATGCTTCCTCAATCCTTCTCTTGATCTCTGGGTCATTGTAGTCCACTTGGAGAGCCTTGTGCTGACCAGTTTGGGCTCTCATACTGAGCTCCCAACACAGAAATCCAGGATGCACAGACTTGGAACTTCATGCAATGTGTGCTGTACTGTTTGCTGGCAGGTTGGAGTTTGAATACAATCACCTTCTGCCATGCTTAGAGGACACAATCCTCTTACTTTTGCTGTCATATATCCATAACTATGCCATTTTTGCAAGAATGTTCCTTTGCTATGATAGATTAACTGTACCAAGTTTGAGAAAGTGAGGTAAACTGGATCAGACTAGATCTTGGTCACTGTGGGGGGGATTTGATTAACTTTCATCAGTACTCCCACTTGCAAAAATTCTGCAACCACCATACATGAGTTCCCTGCCACAAAAATTGGTACTTGTATTTATATCATACTAGGCTACTTGTAAAATAAATATGAAGACCTAAGCTTTGGGTGAGGGTGAGCTATGAGGCAAACTTGCACATTTTCAAACTTCTGAAACATTGTCAAACTCCCAATCAATGATAGTACCTAAGTAACCTTAGATGAGTCTAATAAAAGTAAGATGGCCTAAGTTAATAGATACCAGAAATGCCATAGCCATGGCATATTGGCTGGTGTGATAGGATTGTAGTTTGGCAGTTACAGTGGAGGATCAACAATTGGTTCTTGAGGATAAATGCCTGCTCCATGTACAAGAACACAGCAAGGAGCACTGGCATTTAAACATGACAACAAATACCATAAGTGCACAGGCAGCAGCAGTTCTATGGGTGTTGTTGTTCAAACTTTGAACAGCTTGCTATATATGGTCTCTATATTCTGGGTCCCCATGAGCACATTTCCACATGGTAAATGCTGATACAATTAGCACAAGAAGTGGTGCAGGTGAAATGGGCTGGCTAATTTGACAAAGTGCAATGTGTGATGGGATCATTGATTCATGCTCCAACTTGGCATCATCTGGCAAGGTGTGACAAAGGGCTCAAAACCAATTCTCATTCTACTTTAGTTGTAATTTTTGAACAAAATGGAGGATGCCAGGAATGGCATTCTTAGGTGCTGTGTAAAATACTAACCTGAAATCTTGAGAGCATGAGAAGATATTTCCAAAACCCTGAAACCCCCAAGCGCACTGAAATGGTGGAGTAGTATAGTACCCAAACCTCTTTTCTCATCTGTACACTGATAGGATTGATAACAATACCTCAAGTGTGTGTCTGAGATTTGAAGATGTGAAAAAGATTTTTTCCATGGTAGCCTCTTGCAATCTCTAACTGAAAATTTTGAAGATTAACCAAATGTCCCAGAAGTAGGGTCATATGGCCATAATCCTTCTCCAGTCTCTATTTTGAAAAGAGACTCCAAGTTAGATTGAAGCTGATGATATCTCACTGGATAGGCCACCAAGAAATTGATGTTATAGAGTTGTGTTAGTTACAGACAATCAGGATGGTAAAGTATAGTGGCAAAGGTGTGAAAATGGTAATAACAGAAAGGATCAAGTCCTGTGCAACTTGTTCACTATTTCACAGTGCACCAAATGGGAATTAATCACAATTCATACCTCACATCAATGTTGTCACTCTACACCATCTTCTAAGCTCTTCACACTCCTATACCTCACAGCCTGAACCATATCCACAACCAAGACTGAAATCACCACAGCTTCAGAAATGGGAACTTTGTGAAACCTCATTTTCTTTCCCACAATACTCAGCATTAAAGTCAACAGCACCAGCACTTCTGTAAACAGTGATAACATGGTAGTGAGCTTGTACTTCCCAGCATATGTCTTTGAATAGCTGTTCATAATGAATTGTAGAATCATGCCAGTTTGGTTTAGCAACTCCCCCAAATTGGAGACATATTGAAGGCAGGTTAGGAAGCATGAGGAGTAGACTAGACTAAGCTCTTCCACTGGTAGTTGAATACTTGGTAAGAGGAGGTATATCAATGATAGGTTTAGGAAGTGCTCAGCTGAGAAAATGGCTATGAAAAGCTGCATAAGGATATTATCAGCAATCAAGCTAGATAAATCATAGCCAATGTAGGAGCACATACAATTAGCTTGACCCCTCAAGATATCCTCCCCTCAGTCCTCTCACTTGCCCTCTTCAAGTGTGTAGCTTTGGCAAGGTGTATCCTCACGGTCCAATTTCCTTTCTGATGTTCCTTTGACTGGCTAAACTCAAGCCTCAAAATCACTTTGAGCATAAGCAATGGTAGAATCAGCTGGGAGGTGTGAATGAGTGGAGTTGGCATAAGCCAGTGTCCAGTGACTACACTGCTCATCACATATTCATACATCATCTCAAGTATCAATATTACCTTGCTGAGGGTGAGGAATGTCATCCCTAGATATGCAATACCTACTGTATTTGTGCAAGCATACCAGTAGTAAGCTGTCAAGAACCAGGAGAAAAGGCAGATATAAGCTCTGGATGATCATTAATGTGTAGTTCCCACATGATATGGAGGATATACATCATCATTAAGTGAAAATGGACACAGCATGGATGAGCATCCTCATCAATTTTATGCCCAGCAAGTGTGACTGCACATGGGAATAAAAAATAAATAAATATAATGGTGGAGTGTGATGAAAGTTAGAAGGGGACACTCACTTGTCCACTTGTTGGAATATTGTAAATATTCCAGCTTGCTCTGTGATGCTGTCATGTTGTAAACTCCAGGTAGTGAATAAATTGCAGTATCTATCCTGGCAAATTTCTTAGGTATGTATCTAGTGAAGGAAAGCTTTCATGTCACAGTGATGTACTCATTGTCTGAAAGAGATATTGGCCCTTTATTGATTTGTCTTTTAGAAGCCCCACACCTGGTGTAAAAGTTTGAAGTTCCACACCCTTGATAACTCCCTCTCTATCAACAGGAATTGAAACAAGGTCCTATGAAACTGAATGACACATCAAATGTCTAATGGGCATACACACTTAAACTCTAAAAACCATACTATAGGTCCTGAAGCTTGCACCATCACAGACAGAAATGGTGCATACAACCACTCTAGCTTCCCTTGCTCCCCTGCCTCCTTGGTAGACTCAGAATTACTGGGTGGAAATTGTAAATCTATTTTGGTCCCAAAGATGCCATGATCCAGGTATGATGGGGTGCACTGATGCCATTGTGGATGCTCATAAGGATTTCCATTTACTGGGTCAATGCACTAAAGCAAGCAATTGGCTTTTGGGCAACCAGCATCATCAGTAAAGACAAAGGCTTACTAAGTCACTCAAAAGCTCCTTCTACACTTGGTCATAAGCTTCTCATCTAAATAACTTTGTTTCACCCATGATGTGGAGGTGTGTTCTATATATTTAGGCATCAACAAAGGTAGCAGCTTTCCAAGGAGTGAGGAGTCCACCTACCAGGTTGTTATGTAGGGATAATAATTGGTAACAGTTTGGCAGCCTGTGAGTTCTATATTAAAGGTATTCCTAACCTTATCACTGCTCCATTCTAGTTCCTCCTCCTTATCTGACTGTCAGGTTGATGTTCCTGGATTTAAACACACAGATCTTCTACTTACAATGTTATGGAATGGGAGGAGGGGTATTGTAATCCCAAAGCTGTCATATATTTCATCTTTGAGTGCTGGCTTTGATGTCCTAGACAGTGGCATACAAATGAGTGGTGGGCAACATGTGTCAAAGGCTTAGGAAGATGACAAACCATTTCCAGACACTTGGTGTTTTAAACCATTGCAGCTTCCAAGTAGTATAATTCTTTGCAAAATCCAACCATGAAGGTCTGTCTGGCTGGGTGAGAATGAATGAGGTGTGAAGGTCATAGTTTGATAAGTTTGCCCTCTTGCTAACATGTATGTCAGCCCAAACAGTGAAACAACACAAACCCAAAGGTGAGACTTACAAATGACTTGTTAGGACATGCAGTGGCACATTCACAAACACATTCTTGCTATTCAAATCAATGCCCTTAAACACCATCCCACTATACAGCAGCCTCTCTGGGTATTCTTCTTCATTGATAAACATAACTCCATCCTTTGCATGCTTATCCCTCACCCAGATAGAAGCAACAATATCAAACACAGAATCCTTTGTAATCATTGGTCAAACAACTTCACTCCAGTCAGATACCTCTTCCTCTGGCTTGTGCATATCTTCATATACGCCCTCCTCCCTTGTCCATAGGTTGCTAAAAATCTGCCTATGCCCAAGATGCACACAATAACAAACATTATACCCAGGAAGAATTTTACCATTGACTGGGGCTTGTGCTGTGGTGTGCTTGGGTTCAGGCTCAAGTGTGATTGTGGTCCAAAGTCATGGAGTCCTTGCATAGCTTTGGGGACTGAATTGAGTGGAATTTGTCCTATGTGTTGGGCCACAGGCAGAGGATTGATAATCATAAGTTAGGACTAGGTGGGTGGTGGGAGGCACCAATGACATAAATTGCGGTTATATAAACTATCATGCTGCAACTTGGTACCTGTTAAATTTAATGAGAAACTAGCTAGTATTGGTCAAGTAGAAGGATCTACTAAATGAAGAGGAAACAATGTTGAATGCTACCAAGTCAGTGCTCGATCAAGAATATCATGGTGGTCGGGTTTCACGCTGATCGGCTAAAATTAAATAATAATAATGATAATACGGGGCCACTACTTTACGCACTGGGACACGACAATGGCTCTCTGGTAATAATCTAAACCTTGGCACACCACATCATCTCTGACACATAACTCTGTAAAGGGGTTAGGACAAGGACACTAAACTGACAATGGTGTTGGCTATTGCTGATAATATTCATGGGGGCGTTCGGACTGCCTGATTCCCAAGTGGAGAAAATGTAAAAACGAGCGATGTTTCCCTCTTTGGGTTAGTTACACCTAGCCGTTGCAACAATCAAGTTGATCGCATTCATTCACAGCGGTGTCATCAACTGAAAGGCTGCGATGATCAACCGCACCCACATGGGATGAACCTCAAGGCAAACGTCCGGCAAACCCTTGAAAAAAAAAAAACTGTATTTAACAAAGTAAAGTAAAGCGTGAAGGGAGAAGATAATTCCGCGACAAAACATCTACCCGATAATCGCATTTACAAATACAGTTGCCACCAGCCTAAGGTCACCCTGAACATTTTAGACATAAGACAAATATGGAGTAATAATGGATAAGGGATGCGCATAGCGGTTTTTGAGTAAGGACAAGGGCAGTCGCGGAATAGGGGGCGGACATTCTGACCAGCAGCAGCCACAAGCCCTATCCACACCAACCCGACCCAACCACATCGTACCCACTTACGGCTGACTGAACTCAATAAGAATTCTTCTTCGTCCCAAACAACCTCCGCTTCTTTTTCTCGCCACTCCCATTACTCCCCACAATTGGATTCGATTCCGCACGTTCCGCCATCGCAGGTCGCACAAACGCCGTCGAAGACGCCGAAGGTGTAGGAGAGGAATATGGAGTTGGCGTGCTCGAGTTTGGTGAATGAACAGATCCGCCGAATGAGTCCGTGCGGCGGGTGAATGAAGTGGCAGTCATGGCTTTCAACATGCCCCTATAAATAGGAGGGACGATGTGAGTATGAAATCAAAACACGTGGATGGTGTGGAGAGGCCGTGGGGAGGTGAAATCTTGGGGGTAGCCAAGGAGAACATTGACACACCGTTGCGTCGCGTCGACATAATCCTCTCTGTCGAAGCGTTTTGAAGTCTTGATAGACACGCCTTTGTTCGAGATCTCATATCCTTTGCTTTTCAAACTGCGAAAGCCATCAGTGATGTCGGATTTTATAAACAAGCTACCGGATCGCACGGTGCAATGGCGAGAAGAGAGAAAAAAGGGAGAACTTACTTCTCTTTGGTCGACTTGATACTTTCCGAGATCTGGTTAACGATATACACGACACCGTAGATCGTGCCTCCAAACACGCCGATCGTCTGCGGGGAACACACTCAGGTTTCATTCCGTCCACCGAAGAAAGAGCCAACGGAGAGTCCGTTGGTGAAAAGACGACTAACCACGAACAACGAGAAGAAATCAGTCCTGGGAAACACGAGACGTTAGCACAATGTGTTGACGGTATCAACACCTCTCATCCACCGAAATGCCTTTCCTCCGAGGGGGGACACCACTCCTCGGAAATGAATGGAGCAAGCTGGACGGAGAAGGACTCACCAGCTAGCCATGCTTTGTCAAAGTATGAGGGATAGGAAGAAGACAGGTTTTGGAGAAATAAGAGGCGTGAAAGACAGAGAAGAACGAGTACGGCAATTGAATATTAGCAAAACTGGTTTCCCAGTCCGTGGGAGCCGTCCTCACGGAGGCCGTGGACATGAAACATCCGATACACTTGCCTTATCAAGCGTTCCTCATCAATGCATCACCGCCCGAACCCTGCCAAGGCACTGATCGACATGGCACCTGATTGACTCGTAGATATCAATATATCATACAGAATTATCCTACAATTTTACATCGACATTTTCTTCCTCTGGTCTGTTCTCTTTCTCATCCTCCCAATTCTCTTCAGCTTTCTCTTGCGCGGGTTTGTACGCGGGCAGATCAGGAGCAGTGGCTGCGGCCGCGGCTGTAGTAGCCGCCTTCAGCGCTTCACGACTCTTGACTCGCTTTCGATTCTCCCTCAAGGTTACTCTAACGGCGTCGAGTACCTTAGGGTGCACCCATTTTCCGGACGCAATGATGCCATAGTTCTTCCCTAGTGTTCGTCCCAGACCGAAATTGAGCGGGTTGCCTTTTGAATCAGTTACGACACCCCCTGCTTCCTCGACCAGGAGAGAACCAGGTGCATGATCCTGCCAGGGTTTAGGGAGAGTTGAAACGACGAAGGAGAGTGACGTACCCAAATCTTCTCTTCATAGTCGGGACGTGTAGGCATCCGTAGGTATAAATGTCCCCTTCCCATAGCGAGCGCGCAGTATTTGGCCTGGCTATCCATCCGAAGCGGTGGCTCTTCCACAGTCAGGAGTTCCGAAACACGAGAGTTGAACGAGTGTGATGAATGAGCAGATTCGACCGACTCCAACACGATGAGATCTGCGGGGTGAACAGTAGGCATACAGATGATAGTTGGTTCGAAGCCTTTCATCGTTAACTAAATCAAAAATCAGCGCCAACATGGCCAGGAGACGAGGGGCAGGACTCACTCGCTCCGAACCCTGGTTCTTGACTGCGACGAAGATGTAGCCTTTTGGTCCGTCTGGCTTGCTCGTCCGGTGTGGGAGATTTGGACATCCAATGACACCAACCGTCACTTCTCCGTCTATGATTAACGAGAGACAGACAGCATATTGTTCTCCCCGCAAGAAGCCCTTCGTTCCGTCAATAGGATCAATCGTCCACATACCTACCCACAAAATATGAGCTCAAGCGCACTGAGAAAGATCAAAACAAACGCACGCCCGACATTCCCTCCCTCGTATTTCCCTCTGTCAATCGCATCTCTCACCTCCCGTGGTGAAATATCGTACCCCTCTCCCAACGCCCACTCCTCCTTCTCATAGAACAGCCGCTCATCCGTCAAACCCTCATTCACAAGCGACGTGATGTGGTGCAGCATCTCCTTATTCTCCGGCTTTCGCAACTCTGAAGCATCCTCTTCTCCAACAATCGGGTCTTCAGGGAAAACAATACCAAGTACCGAAGAAATCAAGGCCTGTGCAGCATAATCACCCACTGCGTATACCAACAGACATCAGGTCAGCAACACAAACGCAGTACATCACTCCACCCACGTACCAGTAACAGGTGATTCATCTGGCTTGGTCATAGACTCGCCTTCAACCAATGTTTCAAAAACCTTCTGAGTGACGATACATGCACGACGGACGGCGGAAACGGCGACGGTGCGCTCTTTGTGGAACGGGAGGACGGGCTGGCCGGGGAGTTCAAACATCCTGAAACGGTGGTGGGATGTGTGGAATGGACGACGATGAGGAAGAGCTACACGACGGATGAGGAGAACTGCATTTCGTCCAACCATTTATTATTGGATAATGCACTTTTTCCCGCCAAAGTTCGTTTGTAATTGGGGTCGTGTGAATATCAGTTCGGCTTATCTTATCGTGATTCTCTCCATGAACTACATAGGGTTCCAAGACAGCCTGGTGCAACCGACTTTGTAATAACCTATTGCACCTGTTCAAGCTATAGAGTATGGGTCATAGGACAGCGATAAAGCTGGCTTTGCCACGGGAGAACTATCAACTACGCCAGAGCATGGGTTATGACAGACATGGAATATGACAAAGAGGATTCTGATTTCCATCACACATCAAATCTTGTATTGGAATTGCACTTGGTCTCGAGGCCGCTAAAAGAGGTGCCGACCGCCCTAAAGCATGAGTTAAAAACCCACAGTTCTCCAACATGAGCACACAAACCATGACAGACTCTCCCCAGCCACAAAGGCACACGAAAACAATCAACTACAGTTCAACCGGCCTACCTCAACGTAAGCCCCGCTCAGCATGGAAACTCAGCTTATGGACAACTCTCGCGATCTCCATGCTCGTCGGAGGCGCAATGACCTACTCCTTTGTCAGCAGCGTCTGGTATGCCTTTCAGCACACGCATGTCAGGATTGTACATGGCAAAGCCAATGCGGAGGTTTCCGACTGGTCAAAGGTCGTCCAACCAATGATTACAAAGAACACAACATTTGTTATCATTGCTTCCGTGTGGGTCCAGAGATGAGATGAACAGGGGGCGGATGGCGTTATTCGTGTTAATGGGGGAGAGGCTGATAGATGGTGTTTAGGGATGTTTAGTAGTCTTAAGAGTGCGTGTACACTGGTTAAGTATACCGGCAAGCCATTTGTGAGTCCCTTTCCCGGTACCTGACATCCTCCACGCTGACATGGGTTAGTACTGCAGTAAACAGACTAACTACGACCTTTGGGCGCCTTTCGTCCTCGCGCAATCAAATAAACCTGCGCGGTTGGACCATGTTAAGAATTATGCGACCTGGAGACAACAAGTGCCAACTGTCCGAAAATGGTATGTTATCCTCCTACCAACACTTATTTCCTGTTCTCATTCATTCACTTTTTACAGGGAACAAGAACCAACGCTCGTGACAGCTTTGGGTTTCCTATACCGCTGATCCAGTTCCACAACATTACAAGCAGTCGGCCCACACCACCCACAATAGACAAATCTAACTCCACACAACAAGAATCAAATTACAATTCCGATGGTGAAGCGGATTGGATGGACGATGGTTCACTGGATATGCAAAGTCAAGGAAAAAAAACGATCAGATACAATAGGAAGCGCATGACAGAACAACATCCTTATGTCGTTAATCGGTAGGTACATTGTGCCTAAGCTGCTCTAGCAACCCTGCCTTATGACGAACACACCCACTACAGCACTCACCTTTTTGTCATCAATGAGACTGAGCTATTCACCTGACAAGCCAAAGGTATGACCATGAAGTCTCACATGTATCTCATGATTTAAGGCTCAATATAAGCCTGCAGTAATGACTGCAAGGCTTCACTTGAGTATGAGAAAAGGATAGACTCACATTCATGCAAGGATGCGCAGACAGGATGCCACATTTGGTTTTGTAAGGTATACACACCTGTAGAGAGAAGGCTCTAGATGAAAGATGGGGGAAAAGGAGCCAGCAAAGCAATAGCGGAGTATCAATAGTCTATATAGGTCCTTGGGCTACATCTGTGCATTGGTGCTAATTAGTTGTTATCACAAGATCAGAATACAATCATTGAATCATTAGTAGTAAACAGATGTCCATGTTTACACTCCTCCCTGCCCAAAATATTCTGTGAGAGAAAAAATGAAAATACAATTTACCTAAAATCCATGCCTCAAAAACTCTGATCAGGGAAAAAGCTACCACAGGCAGGGGGAGAAATGAAAAGATAGTTACAATATCAGGTTAGTCTCAGTGAGGAACTGGTTAAGCACCTCAAGATCCTTTACATCAGTACCCAATACCCACCCATTATGTGAGTCAGGAAAATCTTTCCATTTAATAAGGTATCCCCAGCTGTGGCCTACTTTGCAATATGCAAGTATCTTCTCAATGATGTATTCTTCTGAGCTGTCATCCATAATCATTGGCTCCAAAAGCAGAATAGCTTGTGTCAGAAGGGCAGAATTGTCATTTTCAATAATGGTTTAACTTGAGACACATGGAAGGTTTTCCATGAAGTCCTGGTGTGGAGATCATTATGATTGTCAGTGACAGTGAAATAATCCAGGTCAGTCTTCATCACTGGGTATGATCTCTTGAATTTTGCCATCAATTTTCCTGTCAATCTATCACCATTTCCTATCCTTTCTTTCTGAATGTTCTCCATAGAAATTAGGACTTTCTGTCCCACCTCAAATGGGAGGGTACAGATATGATCTTTGTTTGCTTGAATAGCTGGTGCCACCTTAGTGCTTAACAAAATTATTATGGGCTGAGGCAACATCCAATTCTAACCCCTTCAAGAATGACTTGGGCAATTCAATTTCAACTTTATCATTGACAAGAGGTGATATAACCCATGGGGAGTATCCAAGCCAAAGTTGAAAGCTACTATACCCAGTGGATGCATTCACTGAATTCATCATAGCAAAGTGAACACATGCAAGTACAGCAATCCAACCTTTCTATTTTTCATCAATGTAGTAGTACAATAGCTGATTCAGGGTCTTATTAGTTCTTTCACTTGCACTATCAGTCTGGGGATGAAGCACCAATGAAAGCTTTAGTTTCACACTAGTAAGTTTATGCAACTAAATCCAGAATTGTGAAGTGAACAGCTTATCATAGTTGGACACAATCTCAGTTGGCAGACCATTCTCTGTATACCAGTAGTCAAAAAACAAATAAGCAACATCCTCCATAGTGGCATTAACCATAGTTAGCACCAGGCAAATGTTGGCTTCTAGATGGTCCATCATTGGCAAAATGCAATCAAAGCCACTATCCAATGGCAATGGCCCCATGAAATCTATTGCAATGGCTGCAAAATGTGTTGAAGGATGTGATGAAATGCACTTGTTTAAGTGCAAAGTATATTAGTGGACACCAAGTTTCATGCCTACTGCTCAGACTGATCTAATATGTACAAACAAACCCTAATTCCTACTATGTCAAGGAGACTTGACACTAGCATTGATTCAAGGCAATACAAATCACACTACTATTATCAATGTGTGTATAAATCAGTATAAGAGTCTTAATTCATTCAACATTGATCAGTATACACTGGTATTATCTAAATATTGAGTTCTAACAGGTTATGGGCCCTGGACTCCAAACTATAATACTGATTATCACTGCTGCTTATTGCTACAACTACTGGAAACTCTGTGGGAGACCATACAAAATTTTGATTGTGTTATCATACATCTTTGGAAGACTATGGCTGGATTATAATAGGTGACTCAATCAGTGCTAAAAGTCAACCATTGAACAACTCCAATTATGGAGAGTCATCTGGTGAAGTGAGAGCCTGGCTGATGTCAAGAGAGTATTAGAGACTAGTATCTGGAAAGGAGCCCAGACCAGATAAAGAAAAACCTTTGGAGGGAATACAGTAGGATGATAAGGCCATGAAGACTGCTGGGAATCTATATTTATTAGTAGATAAAGATTAGAGGGTACACCTCCATGGCATAGAAGATGATATAGTGTTGATGTAGAAAAAGCTTGAGGGTATTCATCCAATACAAAAACCAGGTGCTTAGTTCAATGCACTAGCTAACTTATTCCTAATTTGAAAGAAGGATGATATGACACTAATGGATTTGTGTGTTGAAGTTCAAACTGCCATGGCAGCAATCCAATATTTTTATCCAGCAGACTATTCCTTAGAGAAACAAAATAAAGATATATAGTATATAGCTATGATCTGAGCACTACCTGATGATTGCCAGCATCTATCAGTGGCACTACTCTTCCAGGACAAGCTTGACAAAGCTACAGTCATTGCTGTATTCAAAAATGAGGAGTGAATCATCAGAAGCAGATTGAACATTGTTACAACCTTTGTTATACACTCAGGTTGCAACTAAGACAAAGGCTTGAGGATGGCAAAGGGGAAAGAACAAGTTAGTAAAGCATAAGAAATACAGGTGCTCTACCTAGGGTTTATATACTACTGAAGGGGCTAGCTAATAATAGGTAAAATAGAAGATGAGTAATGGTATAAGTTATAGTGAGTAAGCAGGTGAGTCAGAGTGAAGTCATCAAGGGGCTGAAACAACATATGAAACACTATGCTGAGTCAGTGTACTCTAATATAGATAAACCTATTGTGACTATAACATCACCCTTCTCCTAAGATGTCATGTCCTCATGAAACTAATGTAAAGGTCCATGTAAGTTATTGCATACTGGAAAAGTAAAATAGGAAAGGAAATGTTGCACTTTCTTGAATGTTGGTGGCTCTTGTAGTCAATGTGTGATATGACAAGTGATGTCCTTCTTGTTGGGGCTAATAAAAAACTGATGGGTAACCTTCTTTTAGGTGATGAAAAATGGAGCATGGTCTAGCCCTCCTCTGAACATTAGGATCATGGTACCTCAATAGGTAACACCTATGTTGCTGTGATTGCTGATGAGGGCTTGCAAGATTTGCTTCCAGTATTCTTTATCTTTATCTTCATCCTTCTTTAAGGTCTTGAATAGGACAGGAGGCTTGCATTCTTCTACTTTGGCAGGGCCAGTGCACTCAGGAAAGAGGAACTTAATAAGGTGCTTAACCTTTTCATCAATAGTGAGGAAGTTGTTGTCTGATTCCAAGTCAACCATGGATCAGCATTAAGTGGTAAGTTAGGAGATTGGGTATTTGTAGGAGAATGGGTCTTGTCCTTGGGTAAGGGACACTAGGAGTGATACAAAGTTCTCCTTTTCTTTGTCACCAGATATATTGAGCTTTAACATTTATTCAGCAACCATAACCAAAATACTAGTGAGGTGGTCATTGGTATTGGAGGTAAGATAATCATTAGCATCATGAAGAATGATGTGGATATGTTGGTTCATTTGGGTGGATCACTCTAAACCTTTGTTGAAGTTAATAACTTGGGGAATAACAGTCTGTACTACTTCTGAGAATAGTTGGACTGCCTCCTGTATATCAGTATATACTCAATGCAGGTAGACAATGTCTCAGGCTAGTTATAGATGCTTCTCAAACTTCTTGGTGGGGTTGTTCTGTGAGCTGCTGCTCAATGTTGGTGATAAGGGTGTCAATAGGAGAAGGAGTGAAGACAAAGGATTGGGTACTGTGGTCAGCATCTATGCTTATGCTTTAAGTCTTGTGAGGTGTTGTGTGCTTAAGACTATCGATTACCTGCCCTTTTTATAGGTTTTACTCTAGGAAACCTTTGGAGATAATCCTCTAATGCTTCTTGAGCATTACTAAGCACTAACTCAGCTATCCATATATCATACTCATTGCTGTACCCCTTCCAGTGTATGAGGTACTGCATTTCTCAGCCACTCCTGTGATGTCCTCAGATCTTTTCTACTTCATATTCCTCTTCCCCATTTATTAGTTCTGGCAGTGGTGGTAGCTCAGCTTGCTGATTCATAAACTTCAGCAGCTGGTATAGTGTTAGTAATGCCTTGTTGAATACATCATAGATGACCCATCCTTCTGGTACCTCCAGTTAGTATGCTCCTAGTGCTACTTTCTTGAGTATCTTGAATGGTCCATAGCATTTGTGATCCAGCTTCTTTGTCAGCTGATTGCTTGCTATATTTGTCCCCTTGAGCTACACTTGGATTCCCTCTTTGTAATCCCTGCTTGGCATTTTTCTTCTGTTATACTGCTTTGTCATGTCATGTCTCTTGCTTTCCAATAGTTCTCTAGCCTGAGATCAGTAGGTTGTGAGCTTTTTGAGAAGCTCCATGATTGATAGCATTGGTGACTTAGTTGTGATATCTCCCTTCCATAGATGCCTCCTGTAGTTTAGGAAGAATGGTGTTTCTCCTGTGCTGCTGTGAACCTTGTCATTGCACTGAAACTCTGCTGTGGACAGCCAATCTGTCCAGTCACTCTGTATGTAGTTGACATATGCCTATAGGAAGGTTTCAATATCCTGGTTGACTCCCTCTGTCTAGCTATTGGTTTGGGGGTAGTAGGCTAACAATAGACTCAGCTGCATTCCTGTCACCTTATACAGATTCTTCATAAAGGTCAATGCACATTGTGGTCCCTTGTCACTGATAATCTTCCATGGGACTACATAGAGCTTCCAAATGTGATCTTGGTATATAGTTGCTAATCCTATGAAGTCAAGGTTGATGTTTGTTGTAAAAAGTTGGATTATGTTTATGAATCTATCAACTATGACCAGGATTGCATCTACTCTATTTGACTCTGGTAGTGCTCCAATCATGTTGATGCTGATTTTATGCCATGGTTTCTCAGGTGTTTCAAGGGGGTGTAGTGGAGCTGCCTTCTTCTGTCAAATTTCTTTGTTCCTCTGGCAGCTGTCACATTCCTACATATAG
Source organism: Podaxis sp. AQ795752 (assembly GCA_018524425.1). NCBI lineage: Eukaryota > Fungi > Basidiomycota > Agaricomycetes > Agaricales > Agaricaceae > Podaxis > Podaxis sp. AQ795752. The sequence goes on along the minus strand of JAEUWK010000150.1, from coordinate 2,653 downwards.
GCTTTAACATCAGTCTTTATTGCTGACCAATAATAGTTCCATTTGATAAGCTCCATCATCCTGTGGATTCTTAGGTGTCTGATGTTGGGTAGGTCATGATATCTCCTTATGATCTTGCTTCATATGCCCTTGTGATTTGGCACATAGATTTTGCTGTCTTGGTATGTGATCCTATTTTGTTCTCATGTCTGTTCTGGTTCTTCCTTTAACCATTTGTTCACAATAGTTTCCTTTCTTCCCTCTTTGATGTCCTGTAGTAGTTCTTCATTTCCTTTAACTTCAAATAGCTTCCATCCTATATCTTCCCTGGTGTATGCTTTAGTGTGAAATTGTATTCTTGCAACTTTAGGTACTATCACATTTGTCTGGCATTAATCTGCTGGGGTGATCAGAAGTACTCAAGGTTCTTATGATCAGTCTAGATTTCAAAAGGTTCCCTTGCCTCAAGTAGGTACTGTCTCCACATCTTTAGTGCCTCAATAATTGCTAAAAGCTTCCTGTCATATATCTTGTAATTGCATTCTGCTAAGGAGAGAGTTCTGGAGAGGAATGCAATGGGATGCCATCTCCTGCCTTGTTCTTGTGAGAGAACTCCTCCTATTACATACTTCAATGCATCAACCTCTAATCAGAACTTTCTATCATCTTATGAGAGTGCCAGTACCAGTTCTTCCCTTATCCATTGCTTCAGCTTTTTGAATGCCTTTTGTTAGGTTTCTTTCCATTCCCATGGTTGACCTCCTTTTAGTTTATATAATGGTGTGGAATGTCACTAAATCCCTTGATAAATTGCTGATAGAAATTTGCAAATCCCAACAAGCTTTCAATATCTTTGACTACAGTTAGGGTAGGCCAATTCTTGACTGATGCAATCTTTTCTTCTTCTATCTTAACCTTTCCATCTTCCACAACTAGTCCTAATATTGGTATCTTGGTGGTATTGAACACATACTTGGATTGCTTGAAATACAGTTTGTGTTTGTCTGTGACCTTGAGAAAATGTATTGTCCAGTCCTTGAGTTGCTGCTGGGTCCATTCTGGGATGACAAAGTCATCCATGTAATTGACTAACACTTTTTCCTGCAACAGTCCCCTAAAGATGGTGTTCATTATCCTTTGGAACATGCCTGGAAAGTTACATAGGCCAAAGAAGATGACAGTGGGTTCAAATAATCCTTTATTTGTCAAAAATGCAGCCTTTCATTCATGTCCCTCCTTTATGTGCACATTGTTGTATCCCCAAATAATGTCCAGCTTGTTGAAATACTTGGCATCTTTTAACTTGTTGATGATCTCCCTGATCAATAGTAGTGGCATCTTGTCTTTGACTGTGATACTGTTAAGCCTTTGATAGTCCCATACTGGTTGCTTGGACCTGTCTTTCTTGGAATGAAGAAGCATAGTAGTGCATAGGGAGATTTCAATAGTTGGATTTGTCCTAATGAGAGGTTCTCCTCAATGAATTTATGGAGTTTCTCTTTCTCTTTGACTGCCATTAGATAAACCTTGGCTGGTAACTCCTGTTGTCAGGGGACGTGCCCCTGTAGGACGTTATCTAGGTATGCGCGCTACGCTTTTGTATTGCAGTCCCCTCTCTAGGGATCATCGCTGATCCGTGGCCATACCATCGCCCTCCCTCTTCCACTCTGTCCGTATTAGGTATGGTGCTTATGTATCTTGATATTGTCTTGCGCGCTCTATCGTCTGTCTATGTTTAGTAGTGTTTATGTAGGCCAGTCTGTGTGCAGGCCGTTGTACTTATGTAGACGTGGGTCTGGGAACTATGGTTCCCTACCCAAATATCAACTTGGTTCCCGGGCTCTTAACTCCCCTAACAGAATATTTGGGTCTCTACACAGACTCACCCCTTCTAGCCCTCTGCGACCCCCTCTACCGTGTTAACGCACCTCTACTGGCCAGTATGCCTCGAAGGAAGTCTGCTAAGAAGCAGACTGCCCCTGCCCCCACTCTACCGACTGCGGGCCCTGCCCCAGCAGCCCCTACCTCCGGCGCGGAGGTACAAGCCTTACAAGCCAGGATCGCGGAGCTTAACCGCACCGTTGGTTCTCTCGCTGCCTGCCTAAGGACCCTAGAGGAGAAATCCTCACAGCCCGCCGTCACCCCCTCTTCAGCTGTCATTCAGGTGGCCTCTACCCAAAAAGGCAAAAGTTCTGGAAGTTTCCAGGCTACTGCCTCTCACCCTACCAACTGGCCCGGTCACACTCACCCCCCGGTTCACGGCATTCCTACCACCCTCCCACTGTCGGCCCATTTCCCTAGGGACAACAAGTCCAACCGCTATCAGGCCACCTTGGTCCTTGCCGGCGACCTTGGTGGGCACGTAGTTGGACGCGGTGGCCGTGGCCTTAAACAGGTCACCGACATAAGTGACACTCACCTTCGTGTGTATTCAGTTACCACGGATGGTGCCGACAAGCGTCATGTCTCTATCAGGGGGACCGAGCAGCAACTCGGTGATGCCCTTGTGGTATTAGGCAAGAGGATTGCGCACAAGCACGTCCACCTTCCAAAGACAAAGAAGGAGAAGTCGAAGGCATCTGGCCCCGGTACTCCGGCCCCCAGCTCCGCCCCTCCTGCAGAGGCCCAGGCTCCCTCTGCGCCTCCCTTGGCCCCTGGGCCGTCTGGTGTCGCC
>JAEUWK010001089.1:0-16098 GCA_018524425.1 Podaxis sp. AQ795752 | reverse complement strand
AATCGGACGAGATTTGAGGGAGTTACGAGGCTCGCAACTTCCTGGAGGAGAGGCATCACCAATTATTGATGGTGGTTGCCGGAAAAGGAGTGCGCCAGCTAGGGCCTTGGCCCCCCCCCGAGGGAGACGTTTGGAAAGCACCGACAATCCACAATGCAGCCTTATGCTGCATCGAGGTGAGTTTTCTCAGGAGCATCTTATTGCGTGCCCCTGGGTAATACCATAGGCAGTATCCATAGGTGGCTATGGGTACCACACATGCTCTATAGAGGGTCTACTTCTGATCTGAAGTCAAACCCCTTGACAAGTTACCCAACATCCCCATTGCCTTAATGGTTGAGAGGGATTTGGTGGAGTAGTATCAGACATGCTCCTTAAATGACAGTTGCCAATTGAAGTAGAACCCAAGATACCTCCAATAGGTCTTGGGTCAAAAAGGGGTGTCCCTGCTAAATGGGGCAAAGCCTAGATCAATTGGGGGATTATCATCTCCTGGCTTACGGGAGAAGTGAAACAGCTCAGATTTGGAGTACTCCAAAACCAGGGCAAAGGCTACAAATAGCCTGAATATAATTGCATATGCCTCTTTGAGCATGCACAGGTTGCTGTTCCAGGCTTTGCCTGGGCAATCAATGTACCATCATCCACATATAAGAGGAGGGTGGTCTGAAGATGTTTGGCTTTGCTATCAAAAAGCTTCATTAGGGGAGCCAAATACAAAGCTGACAACACCAGAGATAGGGCAGAATCCTGCCCAACCCCAATGTCTGCATTCATTGGATCTGAGGAGAATTGCCCCCAAAGGTAAGAGGTGGCACATCCCACAAGATAAGAAGCAAAGAATCTTCCCACATTTGGGGGAAATCCCTACTTTGCTAAAATAGCCATGAGCATATCATGGTTAAGTGATGGGAAGAACTAAGTGATATCAAAAGCAATAATGCTCATCTTGAGACCCTTTGCCTAGCCACTCCTGATGACATGGGTAAGGAATAGCCTGGTGTCTTCTGTAGATCTCTGTCAGATGCCACCAAGCTAATTGGGATAAAATACTTTGTACTTAATGGAGTTGAACTGAAAACACTTAGATAACATCTTCTTGATAAGTTTCCCCAGAGTATTCAGAAGCACTATGGGCCTGAACAACTTTGGGGTTGAATAGGAGGGTTTGCCAGGCTTAGGGATAATAACTGAAACCGACTCCTTGAAGTGCCTTGGCTAATAGCCCACCTGCAGGCAGCTATTGGCCAACTTGAGAAACACATTGCGACAATTCTCATTCACAATCATGTCTTTCAGGTGCAACCATGTAACATGGTTGGGTCCTGGGGCTGAAGCAGAAGAGCAAGCCACAAGAGCTTCAGTCAGCTCTGTCTGTGAGAAAGGGACCCATTCCTGCTCAGGGAGTGATGGAAGAGTGTCCAAGATAGAGGCATCAGGTTGCCAGTCTGATGCTGCATTGTATGTCCCATGGAGTGTGCTCCATCGGTCATCTAAGTTATGACAGGGACATCCATTATAGGTAATGGCCTCCACTGCTGGTACTTTGCACTGTTTGACCCATTCTATTAGGTCCCACAGGCACTTGTTTGTAGTGGCTATTTCTGTGATCTTCTCATTGAAGAATGCCTGCTTGGCTTCCCTAATGGCCTGCCTAAACTTAGCCCAGTCTTCAGGGGACACTGAGGCCTGATGTTGACTGAGCACTGCTTGACATGCACTATTCCACCAGGATTTGGAACATGACATGATGTTGACTTCCTTGGCACAGGAGTCCCATGCCTTGGAAAAGATCTCAGAGATGTCAGATGTCATCTCCTTGACCTGGTCAGGGTTAAGAGGCTCTCTACCCTTTAGGGCAGAGATTCCCTCCAAGAACATGAGGAGGAAGTCTTCTTCCTCCTCCAATCCCTTAGGCAAGGCCCTATGTTTCCCCCCAAGCAGCAGCCTTCTGATGGGGAGTATAATGATAAGGGGAGTGTGATCTGACATACCCTGCAGGGAAGGCTCAATCCTATAATAGACTGTGAGAGCCTCCTGTACTGGAACAAACATAAGATCAATCACCGATGGCTGATCTGATGTCATGAAGGGGAACCTGATATGGCCTGGGACTAGTGGATGCACTAGATCCAGGCTGAGATCAGATGCTGTATCCAGCAACATCTGAGACCAAAAGTGGTGGTAGGGATACAACTCCTCCCACATACTTGACCAGAGATTAAAGTCTCCTCCCATATAATTTATGGGTGGCAGAGAGTCAGAGATCTCCAAGAGAGCTTGGACCACAGTCTTCTCAGCATCAGAATAGATGTTAAGTAAATGAATGTGAACATCCTCATTAAACAGGATGATCATCTGTATATCATTATGATCTACCAGATCTGTGTGAAGCAAGCCTATTATGGACATATGCCATAACCTGAGGCCTGGACTCAGGGTCTGTCTGCTTCACAAAGCATGTTTACTCAGAATGCTTTGGAGCACCAACTATGTTGTCTCCCTCTTTCCTGGTGGTTGAGGGAGCCTTCTGAATAAATCTCCAGGGAGGTTTCTGGAGAAAGACAATATCATAGTCCATTTTATTGGATTTGAGGATAGTATCTACCAGAATGTAATTATGATTAACATTCTAAGAGTAAATGCAAACATCTGACACCACTATCATTAAGACTGAAAGGGACGCCAAGCATCAGAACAGTCAAGGCAGTGAGACAATCTATCACACACCTCAGAATATTTCTTCCTGATCCACTCACCATCAAACTGGTGGGACCAGAATGGGCACTTGTGGAAGTCAGCTGCATGCTTGTCCTTACAGTTAGGACAAGTGAATGACTTTCCATGAGGGCAGGGATGATCTGGCCTTGTGGGAGGGATTGGAGGATTGGCTTTGGGATTTCCCCTGCACAACACACACAGTAAACAATGGTTCTCACATTTGTGAGGACTGGAACAAGTTGGACAGGCATAGTCTTCCCGCCTGCATGCAGTTATGGGGTGACCCCACTGCCAGCATTGCTGACAGAGGGGGACCCTGGGGTTGGCCTTAGCTACAAGGATACGGCAAGATTGACCGAAGATCTGGATGGTCTTGTTGATCAGGGACCTTGCTTTGGTTCCCTTCTGGGAATCCCAGATTTTGAACCAAGTGGTACACCCATCTAATGCTGGAAAGTTCCACCTGACTCTGATACAATCAGTGATTGTGAATAAATCCGCATAAGGCAATTGCCTCATAGCACCGAGAATGTCATCAGGCTTGGTATTATCATGCCCTTGACATAAGAAAGGAACTTCAATAATCTTAAGATAAGACTTGGAGTATGGGATGTCCATGTCTCTGTGTGATCCAGGGCTGAAGACCAATGGGAGGCATTGGTGGCTACAATGAATCCACTGAAGCCAGGACAAATAGACTCACTGCAAAGTTTAGACCTTGCAGTGACAAGAGCTGTATTAACAGCATTGAGCAGGCTGTTGGGAGTCACATTCAAGGATGCAACATCCACAGAGATGATGACCTGGCACCTGGAGGGGCCAGCAGTTGTCATTGGAGGCTTCTTTGCCTCTGGTTTGATGGATACCACCCTGGAAGCTTGCTTTTCAAGCTGAACAAGCTTTTGAGGAGGGAGGATAGGGAATACCCTGGCCAGGTTGACCAGGTTGGTCATGGTGGCCTGTTGTGGAACAGGTGGGGCCATCACAACCTAGGCATAATTGCCTGGTTTTGTGGCTTTGTTGACTGGTGGAGGCAGGCCCCTGGGGGGGAACTGCTTTAGCTGGGTAGGGAGGGGGTGTAGGCCCCTTCTAGATCTGTTCCTCCTATCAAGAGCTGATGGAGGGTCAATGGAGTGGGGCTTGGGGGCCCTCAGTTATGGGTTGTCAGTCTCTATGGGGGGAGGGGATGAAGGAGGGAGGGAGGAAGGTTGCTTCAGGGCAGGTCTGGTAGTGCTTGGCTTTCTCTCCTTTGTGGAGTCCGCCTGGTCTCATGGTGCGCTTCACAAGATGTGTCCTTGGGCATGCCCCCATTGGGTCCTACAGGATCTGATTCTTTCCTCAGGAGGATTTCTCCTGTCCCTGTGGCTTGGCTATCATTGAGACATGGGATCATATCTTGCAGCATTGCAGATGCTTCAAGGATCACATTAAGGGGCTGGTCTACATTGGCAACTTGATAGACTTCCTGAAGAAGAATGCCATGGTGTTCGCCTTCAGGACCGATCCCTTGGGTATTGGATAACAGCCAAACCCAGTCTGGTTATGGACCTGGGGCCTGGCCTCAGAGTCCTTTATGGCAAATTAACACCTATCCCATTGCCATCCTTGGTGTCTGCCAGCTTTTGCTAGTAGTGGTTAACTGGGAATTGACCCATTTGTCTGGCTGCAGGCCTCTCTGAGGTCAGCTCCCAGGGGCTGAGGGGGGTGGATGGGAGGACCAGACTGGGGAGTAGCAAATCTGGCAGCTCCAATGCACTGTCCTCATCCTGTGCTTGGTAGCCTTTGGGAGGCAAGCACACGTCAGCCTGGGGGGAGCTGATCCCCTCTATCACTTTATTATAAAGTAGTTACATTGTGTACACTACAACCAGACTGCATCTGAGCACTGGTATATAAATTATTGAACAAAAAAAAAAAAAAAAAAAAAAAAAAAGACCAAAATGGTGTTGGCACCTGCCAAGCTAATGGTCCAAGCAAGTGCCAACCAAATGGTGAAGAGTTCCACATCTGGGGCGATAACATTGCCTATCACTCTCCTGGCCACATGGACTAGGTTTCCATGGTGATATACCAAGGTAGCTGAAACTGCTTGACAATGGCCATGTCTGGGCCAACTTACATCAGTACCACAATAGGCTGTGTCAGGGGACTGTTCCACCCTCCTAAGGACACTGTCCATCTGCTGTAGATACCTCACTTGATCTTCAAGATCACATAGGGCAGATCAGAACTTGATTTGGTCCTTAAACCTATCAAGTAAACAATGGCCCAGCCTGGCTTCATCAGCTTTTTTTTTTTTTTTTTTTTTTTAAATCAATGTTTATTGCCATCATTGATCTACTACAAAGAGTGTATCTAGGCAAATGGGTGCATGGTAGCAGTCCCAATGTAACAGAAAAAGACAAAAAGAAAAGAAAAATACAGGTACCCCAAACAACATGAATGAAAGCAAGTCCAACCAAAACCAATCATAGTTCAGCCCACCTCCCTTGAGGAAAGGGCAGTGAGAAAGAAAGCATAAATTGATGTGTTAGCCCCTCCAGCCCCCAGAGAAAGCCTTTCTGGCCTCTGCATCACATTGGTACCTCCCATGAATCCAGTCTTGGTGTCAAGTCTGCATTGAGCATCCATTTCCATGCTTAGAATCTGCGTACGTTTCCGAAAATCCGAAGATCCAATTCCAATCAAGTCTGACACTTTCCCACTCCCTCCTATCACGTTTCCTTGTCAGGATCCCCTGTCCCATTGTCCGAATGGGTGGATGCACTCACACAGTCAATTATGACCAATGCATTGCATGGTGTCCATTCATACATCTATCAGTGCTCCCAGAAATTATTATCTTCATTCCCCGATGTCTGCTTTACTTTCTGCGTTGCCTTATACTATGATTTGCATTTTTGTGTGTTCTCCATTCTTCCATTTGTAGTTCCGATATGCAAATGTTCTTTACCTGTAAATCTGCTTCTTTTGTCTTCTGGTTTCTTAGTTAGTTATCCATATCACTTTCTGATGCGTACTTAAGTGTAACTACCTTGTATCTCACTCCCCAATCAGAATATCAACTTTGTTTACCCTTCCTAACCTCCTGTTCATCATCCGAACCTTCAGGACTCGTTCCCCTCTCTGTTCTCTGACATCTCCTGTATTTTCTGTTATCTTCCATCACAGTTCCAAGTGGCCAAATCAGACCCCATGCAGTATCGGAGGGGCACAGCACATACGCTGAGGCCAAGGGTCCACTCTCCAAATCTCTAGAACTGTCTGGAACATAACAAAAGTCTAAGAAGCCTGTTATGGACATATGCTATAACTTGGGGCCTAGACTCAGGGTCTGTCTGCTTCATGAAACATGTCCACTCAGGATACTTCGGAGCACTGATTATGTCATCTCCTTCTTTCCTGATGGTCAAGGGAGCCTTCCGAATAAATCTCCAGGGAGGTTCTTGGAAAAAGATAATGTTGTAGTCCATTTTATTAGACTTAAGGATGGTGTCTACCAGAATGTAACTATGATTAACATTCTGAGAGTATATATGAATGTCTGACACCACTTTCATTGAGACTGAAAGAGACACCAAGCATCAGAACAAGCAAGGCAGCAAGACATTTGATCATGTACCTTGGAATATTTTTTCCTGATCCATTCACTGTCAAACTGGTAGGACTAGAATGGGCATTTGTGGGAGTCTGCTGCATGCTTGCTTTTACAGTTAGGACAAGCAAATGATTTGCCATGAGGGCAGGGATGATCTGGCCTTGTGGGAGGGATCAGAGGGTTGGCTTTGGGGTTTCCCTTGCACAATGCACACAGTAGATGATGGTTCTCATGCTTGTAAGGACTAGAACAGGTTGGACAGGCATGGTCTTCACACCTGCATGTGGTTGTGGGGTGACCCCACCACCAGCATCACTGGCAGAGGGGAACCCTGGGATTGGCCTTAGCCACAAGAATGCGACAAGATTGCCCAAAGATCTGGATAGTCCCGTTGATCAGTGACCTTGCTTTGGTTCTCTTCTGGGAATCCCAGATTTTGAACCAGGTGGTACATCCATCCAAAGCTGGGAAGTTTTGCCTGACTCTGATGTGAGAAGTGATCATGAATAAATCCACATAAGGTGACTATCTCATAGCAGAGAGAATGTCCTTGGGCTTGGTGTTATTGTGCCCTTGGCACAGGAAAGAAACTCCAATAATCTTAAGATAAGATTTAGAGTACAGGATGTCAACATCCCCTTGTGAGCCAGGACTGAAGACTGACAGGAGGCATTGGCAGATGACTTTTAGGTCATCCTCTGTTGCAACAATGTTGGTGGCTATAATTAATCTACTGAAGCCAGGTCAGATAGATTCACCACAAAGTTTAGACCTTGCAGCAATGAAAGCTGTATTAACAGCATTAAGGAGATCACTGGGAGTCACATTCAAAGATGCAACATCTACAGAGATGATAACCTGGCACCTGGAGGGGCCAGTAGTTGTCACCAGAGGCTTCTTTGCCTCCGATTTGATGGGTGCTGCCCTGGAAGCTTGCTTTTCAAGCTGGACAAGGGGGGAGGGTAGGGAACACCCTGGCCAAATTGACCAGGCTAGTTGTGGTAGCCTGCTGTAGAGCAGGTGGGGCCATCACAACCTAGGCATAATTGCCTGGTTTTGTGGCTTTGTTGACTGGTGGAGGCAGGCTCCTGGGGGGGAACTGCTTTGGCTGGGTAGGGAGGGGGTGTGGGCCCCTTCTAGATCTGTTCCTCCCATCAAGAGCTGATGGAGGGTCATTAATGGGACAGGGCTGGGGAGCCCTTGGTTGTGGATCATCTGTCTCCATGGGAGGAGGGGATGAGGGAGGGAGAGGGGAAGGTTGCCTTGGAGGGGGTCCTACTACCTCAACAATAGCATCCACTAGTGTAACTGACATATTGCTGTGAAGGCTAACTTGAGAGCAGTCACTAATGTAGCAGCTACTCTTACAATCTCATGGAGATTTTCCCTCCTGATAGAAGTGGAAGAATGCTTGAGGACCCAGCTCTTGGTTGTCTCAAGGGATTTGGCAATCACCTCTGTATCCTCATTGACACCTGTGAGGGTGCCTGACAGCTCTAATGGGATGATGGCTGGAGTGTCCTCTCTTTCCACTGGAAGTGATGGAATGGAAGAGAGAGAAACATGGCAAGAGTGACCAGGGGTAGAGTGAGATTGAGCCACTTTAGAAGTAAGCTCACTAAGTTGATAATCCTGGGAGCAAGTTGGGAAGATGTAGTGCTCCCTGGCAGTAGTGCTAGGTGAGGGGGGGATGACAGTGTCCTCTCCCCAGTTGATAGTGGGTGTTCTACCACCTAAAGTGTCTGCTGAGGCAAAGCAGCAACCTGGAGGTGGACCCCCCAGATGTGTGCTACCCCTACCTCTCATTGATTCAGAAAAAGAGTGTGATATAAGGTTGATAGATACTATATCTGATCTTTGATCAGATGACCAACATGGCTTGGAGAACATAAAAGACAATGAGCAGAGGTATTTCCCAAATAGGAAGGTAGTAGTATCAGATCAAGAAGCATGGGCTGAAGAGTAGTCATGATCTGTATGAGAAGGAATGGGTTTTGGAAAGGGAGTCCCTTGAGCTTGTGCAGCACTTCAAGTTGTAATTGGCATAAGATGGAACAATACCCAAGGTTTCAGTCAGAATATACTGTTAAGGACTAATGCTGGTGAGAGGAGCAGACTGCAAGCAGTTGGAGTCAGACATTTGTGGACCAAGGGTAGATGAGGCCTTGGCTTCAACTTATGTGTTGTGCCCCTCTGGTATTGTGAATGGCCTCACTTGGCCAACTATGAAACTTGAGTGGACAAACAGACAGGAAGCTGGACAGAGACAGGACAAGTCTGGACAGAAGGTGGACTTGTAGCAGGCAGATAGAAGGAAGGGAGAAAGTCCTAAGTTGATATTCTGACTGACTAGTATAGATGGCTGTAGTCTTACTTATGCACTGTCAGTCAGAATAAAGTCCAGAGAGTAACAACTATGTGCTATCATTCTTAACTGCTTAAAGGGGAACAAGATTGACATGTGAGTTGATATCCATGATGGTATTCACAAGGATGAGAAGACTGTTTGCAAGGCATCTGGTCACCTGATCACACAGAGTCAGAGGTAAAACATCAGATGAGTGGGTAAAACCTGGATAGGCAATGATAATCATGAAAAAAAGGAATAGCCATGGATAACAGAAGGAGGAATAGAACTTAGACAGGAATTCTGATTGGAAGGAATGTTTGGAAGAAATGGAATGAAGCACAGCCTTACCAGAGGGAAGCTGCCTGACAGAAATGGAGACAAGGTTAAACTAGATAGGATCCATAGAACCTGGGGTTGTAACCAAGGTTCTAAAAGCCTAATGGGCACATAGTGAAGTCTGTAACACCAGTGCTTGAATGCAGTCCAGTTATAGACTACCACAAGTGTATCTACTTTATAATAAAATGATGGAGGGGATTAGCTCCCTCCAGGCCAATGTATGCTTGTTGTCCAAAGGCTACCAAGCACAGGATGAGGGCAGCATGTGAGAGCTGCCAGACTTGCTACTCCCCAGTCTGGTCCCCCTGCCTACCTCCTATAGCCCCCAGAAGCTGACCTTAATGAGGCCAGCAACCAGACCAATAGGTCATTTCCCAGTTAACTACTACTGGCAAAAGCCAGCAGACACCAAGGGTGGCAGTAGGTTAGGCATCAATTTGCCATAAAGGACTTAGAGGTCCATAACTAGACCAGGTTTGGCTGTTACCCAATACCCAAGGGATTGGTCCTAAAGGCAAAAGCCAGGGTATTCTTCTTCAGGAAATCGATCAAGTTGCTGATATAGATCAGCCCCTTGATGTAGTGCTTGAAGCATTTACAACACTGCAAAATATGATCCTGTGTCTTGATGATAGCTAAGTCACAGGTACAGGAGAAGTCCTCCTGAGGGAAAAATTGGATCTTGTAAGACCTGATGGGGGTATGTCCTAGGACACATCTTGTGAAGCATACTATAAGACCAGGCAGAGCTCTACAAAGAAGAGAGAGCCAAGCACCACCAGAGTGGCACCTGGGCTGAATTGGCCTTTTTGAGGCTGGGTCCAGAACTTCAAGAAACTGGTAGCCCCTATACTTTGGTGACTGGAAGAGACCCCTCCAGGCATCAATGCAGGCCTGAACAATGCTCTTGAGTGGTGTTTGCCTTCAGGACCAATCCTTCAGGTATTGGATAATGGCCAAACCTGGTCTGGTTATGGATCTGGGGCTTTGCCTCAAAGTCTTTTACAGTAAATTAATGCCTATCCCACTGCTACCCTTGTGTTACGACCTTTGTTATGCACTCAGGTTGCAACTAAGGCAAAGGCTTGAGGATGAGCAAAGGGGAAAGAACTAGTTGGTAAAGCGTAAGGAATACAGGTGCTCTACCTAAGGTTTATATACAGTTAAAGGGTGTAGCTAAGAATAGGTGAAACAGAAGGGTAAGTAAGGCTACGGGCTATGATGAGTAAGTTGGTGTGTTACAGTGGAAACATCAAGGGGCTGATACAACATATGAAACACTGTGATCACTCAGCACCTTCTAAGTATAGATGAAACATATAGATGAAACTGTAACACCTTGGTGTCCACCAGCTTTTGCTAGTAGTGGTTAACTGGGAAATGACCCATTGGTCTGGTTGCCAGCCTCTTCAAGGTTGGCTCCCAGGGGCTGAGAGAGGTGGATGGGGGGACTGGACTGGGAAGTAGCAAGTCTGGCAGCTTTAACATGCTGTCCTCATCCTGTGCTTGGTAGCCTTTGGAAGGCAAGCACATGTTGGCCTGAGGGGAGCTGATCTCCTTCATTATCTTATCATAGAGTAGTTACACTTGTATATGCTACAACCAGACTGCATCCAAGCACTGGTATATAAATTGTTAAACCAAAAAAAAAAAAAAAAACTGTGCTCTTGAGTTTCTGATTCAGGGATCTAACCACCTGTGACCTGATAGCCACAGGTGGCAGAGATTTGGCATGCTTATGTGCTGCCCCATGAACTTCCCAGGGGTTGTTTGACAAGACCTCCCAGAATTGAATTTTCCTTCTAGGCTGTAATAGCATGGAATAAGAAGCCTGATGATGGCCAGTGCATGAACCTGCCCTGGCCTTGGAGTGGGGTTGACTATTCACTTGGCCAAAGCCAACCAATCAGTCCAGACCAAGATAGTGTTAGCACCTGCCAAGCCTACTGTCCAAGCAAGTGCTAACTGAATGGTGAATAGTTTTACATCTGGGGCAATAACATTGCCTACCACTTTCCTTGTCACATAGACTAGGTTTCTATGGTGATATACTAAGGCAGCCAAGACCACTTGGTAATGGCTATGTGTGGGCTGACTAGTGTCAGTGCCACAGTAGGCTGTGTCAGGGGACTGTTCCACCCTTCTCAGAATGCTATCCATCTGTTGCAGGTACCTTATCTGATTCTCAAGATTGTGTGGGGCAAAATGGAACTTGATTTGGTCTTTGAACCTGTCAAGCAGATGATGGCCCAGCCTGGCTTCATTAGCATCAGGTTCAAACTGCTTGCTGATCTCATTAAGTGAATCATGCAACATGATGAGAAGACCACCTGCTTTCTCACATTGTTTATCTGACATGAGGGCAATAGATCTGGGGTGAGATGTCACTTCCATCAAATAATCTACACCTAACCATGCCCTTCAGGCATGGTTGGGTGAGAGAGTATGAAGGTGGAAGATGGCCCTTTTGGCCAGCTTCCTCAAGTGCAAATGGATGGGGATAAGGCCCACTAATGCCTCAGCCCCTCTAGAGGGAGATGTTCAGAAAGTACTGCTAATCCACAATGTGGCCTTGTACTGCATCAAGGCAAGATTTCTTAGGAGCATCTTGTTCTGTGCTCCTGGGTAGTACTACAGGCAGAACCCATAGGTAGCTATGGCTACTACACAGGCTTTATAGAGGGTCTACTTCTGATCCAAAGTCAGACCCCTTGAAGAATTACCCAACATCCTCATTACCTTGACAGTCAAGAGGGACTTAGTAAAATAATAATAGATGTGTTCTTTAAAGGATAAATGCCAATCAAAATAGAACCTAAGATACCTCCAGTAGGTCTTGGGCCACAATGGAGTGTCCCTGCTAAATGGGACAAAGTCTAGATTAATTGGGGGATTGTTATCTTCTAGCTTACAGGAGAAGTGAAAAAGTTCAGATTTAGAATGTTTCAGAACCAAAGTAAAAGCTATGAACAGCCTAAAGATTATTGCATATGCTTCCTTAAGCAAATGCAGATTGGTGTCCCAGGCCTTAGCCTGGGCGATAAGTGTGCCAGCATCCACATACAAGAGGAGGGTAATATATAAGGGTCTGGCTTCCCTGTCAAATAGCTTTATCAGGGGTACCAGGTATAAAGCCAACAATACTGGAGACAGGACCAAACCTTGCCCAACTCCAATGTCTACATCCATTGGATCTGAGGAGAATTGCTCCCAAAGGTAAAAGGTAGTACACCCCACAAGGTAAGAAGCAAAGAATCTTCCTACATTGGGAGGAAATCCTTGCTTCACTAAGATTGCCATGAGCATGTCATAGTTGAGTGATAGGAAGAACTGAGCAATGTCAAAAGCAACAACACTTGTCTTGAGACCCTTGGCCCAGCCACTTCTAATGATATGGGTAAGAAACAGCCTGGCATCCTCTATAGAACACTGTTGGATGCTGCCAAGCTGATTAGGATAAGAGACTTCATACTTGACTGAGTCAAATTGAAGATGTTTAGATAGCATCTTCTTAATAAGCTTTCCCAAAGTATTCAAAAGCACAATAGGCCTAAATGATTTTGGGGTCAAATAGGAGGGTTTACTGGGTTTTGGGATAATAACCAAAACTGACTCCTTGAAATGTCTTGGCCAGTTGCCTACCTATAGGCAGCCATTGGCCAGAGTGAGAAACACATTGTGACAATTGTCATTCACAATTATGTCTTTCAGGTGTGACCATGTAACATAGTCAGGCCCTGGGGCTAAGGCAGATGAGCATGCTGAGAGGGCTTTAGTCAGCTCCATCTGTGAGAAGGGGATCCACTTCTGCTCTGGGAGAGATGGCAGGGGATCCAAGATAGAAACATCAGGTTGCCAGTCTGATGCTACATTGTATGTCCTATGGAGTGTGCTCTATAGGTCATCTAGATTATGGTAGGGATATCCATTATAGGTAATGGCCTCTACCACCAGTACTTTGTACTGTTTGACCCATTCCATTAGGTCTCACAGATGCTGATTTGTAGTGGCAATCTCCATGATTTTCTCATTGAAAAATGCTTACTTGATGTCCTTGATGGCATGCCAGAATTGAGCCCAGTCTTCTAGGGACCCCAAGGCCCTATGTTGACTGAGTGCTGCCTGACATACTCCATTCCACCAGGGTTTCAAGCATGACACTATGTTGACCTCCTTAGCACAGGAATCCCATGCTTTGGAAACAATCTCAGCAATGGCAAATGTCATTTCTTTGATCTGGTCAGAGTTATGAGATTTCCTACCCTTCAGGGCAGAGATTCCCTCTGAACACATATGAAGGAAGTCTTCTTCCTCCTCTGATCCCTTGGGCAAAGCCCTGCATTTTCCCTCCAGCAGCAGTTGCCCAATGGAAAGTGCAATAATAAGGAGCATGTAGTCTGACATGCTCCAAATGGAAGGTTCAATTCTATAATGGACCATAAGAGCCTCTTGTACTGGAACAAACATAAGATTGATTACAGATGGTTGATCAGATGCTGTGAAGGGAAATCTGATAGGGCCTAGATCCAGGAGATGCACTAGATCTAATCCAAGGTCAGATACTATATCTAGCAGTGCCTGCAACCAATAGTAGTGATAGGGGTAGGACTCCTCTGTTGAAGGGTGCATGTAGGGGGTGCAGAAACAAACCTAACAGTAGTGAAACAAAGTTGATTGATTGAGAACTGCAGGAGATATGAAGGAAATACTGTAAATACCTATAAGAGACTAAGAACTAAAAAATGCAGTACTAGGACTCACCTGTGGACACCTGTAAGAGACTGAAGGCTCCAGGACATCCATAGGCCAGCTACAAGTTCAACCATCACATGACTATGTCACCTGATTAACCTAGGCTGAAATCACCAAGTCCCAAAATTATCTATGGACTGATAGGAGCATATCTAACATACCCCTCTAATCTAAGCAGTCCATGAAAAGGAAGAAAGAAAACAAATCTACAATGATAGTCCAAGAAGAGGAACAGCAAAGTTGACTGTCTTGGGATATACAGCCTTGGCCAGAATGTCAGCCAGCTGCCTGTCAGTAGGAACATAGACAGAAGAGATTACTCCATCAGCTACTGCATCCCAGAGCCAGTAGAACCTCAAATGTAGGTGTTTTATGCATCTATGATGCTCAAGATTCTTGGCTACATTGATCCCTGACTTGTTGTCAATGAAGAGAGTAGATGCAAGGGAAGGGGAATAGCCAAACTCCATCAGAATGTTTCTCATCCATATGATCTCCTTGTCTCCCTCAACAGCAGCCACATACTCAGCCTCAGTACTGGAAAGAGTAACAAAGGGCTGATGCTTAGAACACCATCCTACAGCCCCACCACTCACTAGAGTCACATATCCACCAGTAGCATGTCCTGTGGCCTTATAGGAGCCATGGGAGGCATCAGAAAATATCTGGAAAAGCTCTTCATTGTCATTTCCCTTGTAGACAAGCTTGTAGCCTATGGTGCCCTTGAGATAACAGAGTAAATGCTTCACAGCTGCCCAGTGCCTTGGAGATGGGTTGTGATCAAACCTCCCAGGATAAGAAACAGCATAAGTAATGTCTGGATGTATCATGGTGGCCAGATACTGCAGTAAACTCACAGCAGAGAGGTAGGAAACAGATTTTATCTCTTTTTGCTTCTTAGGAGTGGGATATCAGCTAAGAGCTTGAGTCCAGGTAGTAAAGGAGTCTTGACAGCATTACAATCATCCATTTTGAACTGTTCAAGAAATTCCTTGATGTACTAGGACTGGAAGAGCAAAATAGAGCAATTTTGGATATCCTGATCTACCTTCACAGCCAACAACCAACTGGTAGCTCCCAAATCTTGCAGTTTGAAGTGCTTAGAAAGCTCCTCCACTGCTGAGTTCATGGCCAGCTGGTCTTTTGACACAAGAGTGATATTGTCAATGAAGACTGGGACAATGACCTTGACATTTCCTTTGGAATAGATATAGAGGGAGTTGTCAGAACAGAGTCTAAAGTAGCCTATGGATGTCATGACACTGTGAAGCTTTTTGTTCCACTGCCTGGCTGCCTGTTTAAGGCCATAAAGTGATTTCTTGAGCCTACAGACATGATTTGGACCTTTCTGGTAATATCCCTCTGGCTGTCTCATGTAGATCTCCTCATCCAGCTCTCCATAGGTAAAGGCTGAAAAGATATTCACAGAGCAAAGCTCAAAGCCCTCTCTAGCTGCTAGAGCTATAATGAGTCTCAGAGAGGCAGGACAAAATGTAGGAGCAAAAACTTCAGTGTAGTCATAGCCAGGACATTGGAAGTAGCCTTTAGCAACCAAACAAGCCTTGTAGCATTTCACAGAGCCATCAGAATTGTGCTTGACCTTGAAGACCCAGCCAAAGTTAACCACCTTCTTTCCAGGAGGCAGTTCAATGATTTCCCAGGTGTTATTGGACTCCAGAGAGAAGATCTCATTGTCATAGGCTTCTATCCACTGAGAAGTGTCTGGGGACCTCATAGCAGCCTTATAGGTACAAGGATCAGGCCCAGAAACACTTTCAACAAACTCTACCTCAACAAAGTCACTGTCAGCCTGAAAACTCACTTCATTGTCACTCTCATCACTTCCTCCTGGCAGGACAGGTGCTTTAACCTTCCACCACTCTCTTGGCAGTCTCTGGATGCAATTTGAATGTCTGGGAAGGTGTGGAGGCTAAATTGGTGGAGGAGCACTTGGAGGCATTTTAGAAGGCTATATTTTTTTATTTTTTTATTTTTTTTTTATAAATCAACAATTTATTATGCAGAGCCCAATCGCAGTCTGCACCTGCACATAGAATCACTACATACAGGAAATCTAAGATGTACACTAGGCTGTTACACACTGACACAGTCATGCCTCCTGAGGGCTACTATGACCAGGAAGAATGCTGAGTTGTCATCGGCTCTTGTCTACACCCCTCCTTGGTGGGACCCCCAGCCCCCACTAAAGAGCAGTGGTGTTAATTCACCATAAACTCCTGTCTTGGCAGAGGTTAACTAGGCACCAAGGAGGTGAGAGATAATTTACCCCTCCAAAGGGAAGGGTTGTATTCTCTGTAGTCACTACAAGTGGGGCTTC
>JAEUWK010001018.1:0-14202 GCA_018524425.1 Podaxis sp. AQ795752 | reverse complement strand
GCTGCAGGTATGATGTGTGTGGAAAGTCTGAATGGGGCATCGAATGCAGGCTTGCGAGATGGTGAAGGCAAAGAGGGGTAGATCAGCGGATCAGGCGGAGGATAAATCGGAAGGAGGGACCGGGATGTGAAGGGCTTCAATGGCTTCAGAGGGATTGGGGGATGGCTTGAAGTCATTGTTGCGCAATAGCACACGTATATCAAACAAGTTCTCTCTTTCCAGACACATAAATATCCTGCCTCGACCTCGGCCATTTGTGCGAACGCCGAACCGGGGCATTCACACGTAGGTTTAAGAGTGGGAAAATAACACATATCAATATTATTTTTAACAGTCTTCATATGCCCGCCTAGCTCAATCGGATAGAGCGTCAGACTCTTATGGCCAGCGGGCTCTAAAATCTGAAGGCTGCGAGTTCGACCCTCGCGGTGGGCTAGTCCTTTTTGCCTTGCACTTGCCGTATTTGCCCTGTACATTTGTCGTATTAGCTGAAGGAATACATTTAAGGAGGACGGGACGCGTATACTTGGATCGACAATAAGGTCTTGAAGTTGAAGTGTGGGAAATTAAACACAGAGAATAGCAGCTGGGAGATGGGCGGCATGGGGAGTGTGGATGGAACGGGAAGTTAAAACAATACAAGGTGTGAGCATCATATGGGCTAGTGGGGTAATGCTCAAGGTACATCATTTCAACAGTTAACCAAACTTCACGGTGGTGGCCATGAAAGTAGCCCTGCCTGGAACCAGCACTGAATGCCAAGACAAGAAGGTGAAGAGACTCCCAGCAATGTACATCTCTGGATACTGACTGAACCTCTTTCCCTCTGTGTTCCATTTTGTAATAATATGAGCTTCACGCCCACAGGCATATGGAGGGAGCAGGTTATCCGGCTATTGTTATGCAAGCCTTGAACACTACAATGCCTGAGGACAGCGAGTAGCTGCTTCGGGCGAGGACTAGTAGATAAGATAAAGTTACTTGTACTCTTGAAGTCCTTGGTCTTAAAGAGCAAGGTGCATGTTCGGTCGCTACCGATGGTCTTCACTCATAAACCTCATGTAGGCCTCGAGGATATATGCATTTCGTCAAGAGAAAGACACATTTCATCAAGATACAGACTCACCTTCCAAGGCGCATCCTTAGACATTATTCCAAACAGGGGTATCCAGCTCCGCCAAATAGTAAACGCATTGCCATGTCTAGATGCGTCTTCACCTACCATAGTGTGGAGAGTCTGACATGGGCTGGCCACAAAACAGCCACTCAGTTCCTTCTGCCAGGCAGTTCCACTGGCGACAGTATCACTTAACCCTTACCCCTCACATGCCCAAGGTCCAACGTGTCAATTGACTGACCCGATGCAGTGTGCAAGTTGTAACGTGCCCTTGACTCTGCCATTTATATACCTTAGGACTCAAGTGTTCTGTTCTTTACTTTGTTTTTTACGTCATTGACATTTTCATTGTTCCTTCCCATCACTTTCACACTTCCTATCATTTTGAGTGCAATTGACTTGCGTTCAAGGACTGGAAATCTCTCTGGATATAAGACAAATTTGTAACCATGAAAACCACGTCGATTGCAATACTCTTGCTTTTGCTCTCCCTCTCTGCGTAGCTTGGAAATAGCGTAGACGAGTACTGACATCTCTTTTTTCTGTCAAGAGTTCACTGCAGTGGGGGCGAAGAACACGCGTACTCAACACTGCCCGATATCTGGAGAGTTTCTTGGTTATTTTATACAGAATCATTCAAGTTCTGAACGTATGATAATGCAATCGAGGAACTTAGACGTAGTTATAAGCTAACTCCCTGATCTGGAACGGGCGGCGAAGCACGGTGCCCATCATAACCCGCGCTCCAATGCATTAATATCACCAACTGTCAAATAGATATAAGCTACAGTAATAACCATATCAGTCCACTATTAAGTTGTTGAGCAGCATCATAGCTCACCACGACCAGGAGGGTAAATAAGATTATTTGGCGGACTTGTGATTTGACAGTCAGCGTCTTACCGTCCTTTGAAAGTTGTGCGTCCATGAACACAAGAAGGGCACTCGAGTGGAAGGCATGAGTAGAGAATCCAAGGTCCATGAGCACGACTATTATTAGAGGTTTATGAGCCCAGGCACTTGTAAATGAAAGATCGAAGCTTGGGCACCTCTAACGCTTGCCCGCTTGAGGTTCGGGGAACGGAAACACTTGTTTGAAACTTGGTGTTGTAAGCAATCTGTTTGGGAACGTTGAGTAGTTGGGGCCGGGGAAGGGTCACATATGGAAGGTTGAGATATTCAGTACGGAGCTCGCTGTTGCTCGTGTGAGCTCAATGTCATCGTTTCCGGAGATGCTTCGCCGACCTAGGGAACCGAGTTCCGCTAACGATCCTCATGTTGGGACTGGAGCCGCCGATGAGGAGGTTTCTAGCGAACAGTTAAGATAAATCTTACTATGTGTAGACGTATAACATACCCCTTGGGCGTATGGAATGATAGACACGGGCAATGTCTGTCGTGGGCATTTCTTTGTTACTAATACGGTGCCCAAGAGCGGCATTAGGCGTGTAGAGGGAAGGCGTAAATCTACGCACGAGGCTGAGCATCACGGTTTCAGAAAGTATTTTTACAATCTCACTCACGCAGGGTGGTCCGCCTTCGATCTGCCAGTTGGGTCCCCGACAGCAGAGATAGAAGCATACCCAGTCTGTGCGCCGTTGATAATTATGACTTGACCATTCGGTATCAAGACCATCTCTGGCATTCGCCGCCATGCTCCATGAGCTTGTGATGTCCATGGCTGGTCGCCTGATAAATGGACGTTCCAGGTTGTCGGCATTGTGCCGCAGAAATTTTACTAAGTGCATCGTGGGTATCAGAGTGCTAAAGCCGAGCTCGACCCGCAGCTAGAGCGACTGGAGGGATGGGAGGTTCTGTAAATTCAGGAATAATTTGGTGAGGTTGAAGTCCAATACTTCGAAGGCGAGCGAGCGTAATGTCGTTTTTAAAGGTGTGATGAGGTGTAGCAGAGCTTTGTGAGTCTGACGCGCTTGCCGCATTGAGGTTACGAAACGTGAGCTCGTAATGCGAATGGTCAAAGATGAGAGATTAAGCAGGAGTCTTGGGTCGAAGACATAGTGAATGGAAAGGAAGCTGGGCAGCGTCATGTCGATTGTCAAAGCATGCAATCCTGTCGCAACTCGCTTCATCAGTTTCCGAAGAAATCTTGAAAAAGACCTTGTGGGGTATTGATCATGAACAACAATTGTGACCTCTTGTAGGTGCCTACAATGACTGAGGGACTCCATGGCTGTTCCGAGAAATCTACGTATCTCCAATCTTCGTAGTTTGAGCTCGGCCGAGGTTGGGCCCCCGTCATAGACTGCTTTTCCTTTGTAATCCATCCTGGGCAAAAATGCAGGCCGGATGTATAAACGGCGGACTCGAGAAGCGATATTTGCATGTCTATTTGTGACCAAGGTTTAAGTCAATGGAACATATATCGCGCAGATCCAGACCTACCGCATTTGTTCGAATGTCTTCAAACCAGCTCCATTGTAATCCGTTAACCGAACCTCCTCGTACAGCCCATCCATTCCCATCTCGAACAAATAGTGATTAATCCCAATGAGTTTCCCTACGAATCCACAGGGCAGATATGCCAGAACCTCCATCCATAGTTCAAGTGGCAAGTCTGGAACGTTCAACTTGTGAACGATTTTGCCCTGGAAGATGTCATCGAGCTCTTGTTCCGTCACGAGAGGCGTCTCCTCGATTTCAAGGTGCAACTGTTGCATGATGAAGGCGGACGGCGTCGCGTTCTCGACACACGTAGGAATAACGAGTTAAGAACCTCTGTTTTCGTACCTACTACCGATCGCAATCATATACTGTTTCTACCTACGAATTATCTAAGAAGTTCTCAAACCTAGAGTAAAAGGAAGTTAGATAAATGGCCCAGTGTTGATAAGATAAACAACCCTTGTCACACGCTAAGGTTTTCCCTACAACAGGGTCTGGGCATGCACTTAATGTAAACGGGATTCTGCAGTCGATTGCATGTGTTGGGTTTGGTCCATTGCCGCTCGGGGATAGAGCATTATAACTACTACGTGGTATTTCCAAACACCATTATCCTCTTTTCCTTTCTTTTTCTCCCTTGTTCTGCCAGTGTAAGTGCGTCCCTTAGTCGTAAGGGACCGTAACTCATCCTCATGGTCAAACCAGGTTATGAAGAACATTGTATCTACAATTGCGACACTCCTCTTCCTGTCGGTAGCGGTTTGAAACGCCAGGGTCATCGAGGGCAGTGACCCGACAGGCTGTTATAAGGAGTACTCCAACAGATGCCACCACGATGTTGCGCACTGCATACCAACATGCGCCCATACGATTTGCGCTATGGAGTACGCACCAGTCCACGATACCTCAGACTTGCTGCCCGGAAAAGCACTGTCTTGTCACCTCAGGTTCTGGTAGAAGGTGAGCCGAATCAACCCACTCAGCCGGATATAATAATCCTTGCAGATAGTTTAACTACAGCTAAACTAATAGTTGCATTTGCTATCGTGCCCCGTGCCATTAATCCTCAAATACATGTGAAAAGGTTACGAACTCCTCTGTGATAGCAGCATATCGCATGTGGAGCACGACTCGACACGAAAGAAGGCTATGCATGATACGTTGAAAGCTAGGCGCAGGAGTTAAGGAGTATATATCAATGGATACTCGAGACTGTACATACGTGTTCAAGAGGTCGACCAATTCCACAGGTCCCACTGTCAGGACGACGACATTGACCGATAACTTCGTGAGACAATAATCTTTGATGCAAATGGGGGGAAAGCTGGGCTCACTGAATAAACAGATGAAGATAAAGCGCCGTCCCGAAATATGACCCTTAATAGGGGGTTATTCTTGTTCCGGTATCGCTTCAGCCCCACTCATAGCGTTAAGCTCATTAAAACTACTGGAGTTATTATTGATGTGGAAAGAAGGAAGAAGGAAGAAGGAAGACACTTACTCAGATCACCGAGCATAACGAGAACAAAGTCAACAAATAGGATACTACTCCCTTCCGTCGCACAACAGCCATCCACGACTTCTGGTAATGGTAGTTGTTCAACTGCAATTGATTAGAGATCATCCAATACTGCCGTAATGAATGAGGATCATGAACGCACACTTCAACGATTTGAGAAAGACCTCCAAAATTGTAATTACGACAATATGGAAAGACTGCGGTCGAGAGTTCAGTTTTTGACTTTCATTGGAACCACGACGTAGGACATACCACCATCATTACAACGAGGAAGATCATCATTTTTCGACTTGCCCCCCATAGGGCGTAGGTACGAAAGCATAAGTTGGCTACAGCGACTGAGCTACGCATACTATAAGATCTTTAGGAATCCTAGGCTTACTTTCGGTAGTTTTGATTCCGACAACAGTGGACCCTGACAAAAGCCTTGAGAATGCTGGGTAAGGGTCTTGCTGTAAATTCTAACGACTCACAAGCTGAAATCGAGTATATGGTGTAGAACGTCTAGTAATTATCAGTATCAAAGCAAAAGCCAAAATCGCATCATCATTCGGAGGCTCCTGTGCTTATTGACGTTGTTTAATGATCCGCCAGATTGGGACTGGGATCAAAGGGATCACGTTCCTGATGGGCAGCATACGCATACTATAAAGTTGGAGAGCTGTATCAAAGAAGGTGGGGTAACGGGCGACAAAGTACAGAATCTTGATCACATTCGTCCTTGGAGGCTAGACAAGCGAGATCTGCGAACAGAGAACAATGAAGAACCTTAGTTTATCTCCCGACATGATACATTGTTGTTCACCTGGAGTTGATATTCCCAGACAAGAATCCCACAGCTCGCAGCTGCAAGTGTATATACTCAGCTACATTCTATTAACGGCGAGGACATACCCTTTGCATCCTAAAGGCGAGGAATGAGGAAGAAAGTTAAGATGGTAGGAAGATGTGGGTCGGGGAGTGTTAGAACTCACCCTCACATATTGAATGAGGCTCGCGGAATGGATCCTCGCCTGTAGAGTATCAGATCCTAAGTCTTTGGTTCCCATGGGAGGTGAATTTGATGGATAGGTGCTCTGCACTATTTAAGAAGCGGAGATGGGAAAATGTCCACAGCCACACTCTGTAAAAGTGCTCGATCGTTGATTGACACACTCTAAGTTGCAACTAGTGGCCGTTATCCCCGTCATCAATAAGATGAATCGAATGAATGAACAACGCGGATGGGGGTCGTCCCCCCAAGTAGCAAGTAGCCGCTACCTTTTTCTCTTACCTGCCGATCTTTGCAAGTGCAGGAAGCGTCCGACAAGATATAGGATATTCTTATTGGTACAATTGACAATGGATGGATAGCCTCCGGACATCTAACAGCGCTCTCAGTCCTGGTGACCTGGCGTGTTATCATGTGTTATCATGCGCGTTAATGAGAATCGTGCTGGAGAAACGGCGGTAAATGGCAAAGATACCACTTGGATGGCGTTCAAGTCTTAATGTCCGACACAAAATGATTTCCCATTGCTCCTAGTAGTAGCTTGCTGCTAACCTCTGCATAATGTACTCTTTCGCCTTATGGACCCTTTATAAGGAACGGAGGAGCAAATTCACAGTGATAATGCGCTACTCACCGAAATAGGTTCATACTTTTTCGGGTTGTCAGCGCTCCAAGTGTTCGGAATGCAGTCCACAACTGTTTCAAAGTCCTTCGAAGGGGTTATTTCAAACGAATGCGTTCTGTCAAGGAAAGAATGGAATCTTACTGCGCTGCAGAACTTGTGGCACGACATTTTTGAGTCAATGAAAGTGCTTAAGCTTCGATGGGACTTACATATGGAATGGAATACCTGTCGGGCACGGTATCAGTATCGATGGAGGGTGGAGCTTGTACACGGTGTATTGTGCTTTTGATTGTGTCGTTCGACCCTAAGCAGGAGGAAGACAAGTGTCAGTGACCATATTTGCATCGTGTGTGACAGTCTTGACTGCCATACATCTCATTAGAAAATCTCCAGCATTCAGCAGCAACGATCCAGGAACTGGACCAACGGGCTGCAGAGAGAAACGAGTAAGGAGTGGGTTCTTTTGTTTCTGGTTGCCTTTATGCTCACAGTAAACTCCCCGGAGTGCGGATCCTGCACCTCCAACCCTCCAATGTCGTCCTGCAAGAGGAGCTATTTTTGTAGGGGATCCGAGAACCCGACTGTGTGTCGGTGAAGACTGCACCACCAGCTATGGAAGTAAAACGCCTCACAGTTATTGAGCCGAAATCGGAATGTGCATCAATACGAGACAACTCGTCATTTAACAATGCGCTCGTAGGCACACTGTCCATAGGTAAATATCGTATACAGAAACTTTTTTTTGCCAGAACAAACCTTGGATAGTGTAACAGCCGTAGTTGGTTATCAGGTTTCGTGTGGAATCCCAGAAAATACTCCTCTGGGAGTTTGAAGCCCAATGCGAGAGCCCGAAGTATGTTTTTCTCAACTTCGAAACAGTCCTGCAACAAATGTTAGATTGATCAATTGTAACAGCACAATCGCACCCAAAAGAATTGAAGACATCCTTCCCTAAACCCCGGTAGGATCTCTTCCGGAATCCAGATATTTGGCATAAGCTCATCATTTTCTCTCCCAACCTCAAATGACTCCCTGACGTCTGTCCGCTTGCGTGCTTCTGAAATGCCAGCACGATCGTAAACATGTTGGACGACTTTTTCCGTTCCGGGTGCAGAGTAGCCTGAGTCTATTGTCGAGTAATAATAATAATCGCATTCAAATGATGGGTACCTCTATGATGGGTGCCAGAGGGTGGGTGTGGTGCCATCATCTTTTGTGCGTGAGGCAGCGCAAAGAACCTCTTGGACTTCGGGCGCAGATCGTCAGCCGAATCTGGTTCAAATACTATATTATTACTCTGGCGCACCAGGTCAAACATTCTGTTGATCTTTTCTTGACTAAGGCCATGATTAATGAGATAAACGAACCCCATGGTCTTGAACGATTCCAAGAGTGCGTCCGCTACGGATTGCTTGTCGCTCCCATCTAAAAATGGTCCAAAGTTCACAATTTTGATCAAGCACTCGCCCTTATCTTGGCCTTGATCGTCACTTTGCATGATAGCTAGCTGGTATGATACAAACGTAAACAAATGTAAGCTTGGGTGTGCTGGCGGTTTTGGTCAAGCGCCTTATCACCAGGCTGCGTCACCTGGAAATTGGCGGAAACTTGCAGAACACAATCGCATGCGCTGGGAGGATTTCTACTCTAACCATGCATACATCTTCATTTGGCCTTCTGACTCTACTGTCCGTGCAGCATCAGTCTGGGCTTGATGCAGGGTTCACCGGTCCGGTTCAAATGTTTTCCATCAGCATTGGTTGGGCTCACTTTGATGTCTCCTCATGGAAGGATGTAAAGTCACACTTTTTGTTACAAGTCATACGAGCTCAGTGGAGATCGGTCACAATAGGTAGGGCTGGGAATTCATCATGTTGCCGGTATGTACTCGCCAAATTTGACTTCAAGGGTTGTTTAGTGCTGGACAAGTTATATGCCACATGGCACTCAGCTATCAAACACCATCGACTACGGGGATCTTGTGGGTCGTTCATCCGAACCCTCGTGATATTGTCGTACCGGCTGCAGTAAGAAGAGAAGCAACATAAGCGGCGTTCTTCGTGCAGTGCTAGATTCAACCGAGGATGGACCAAATCTTTTGTACATAGTAGTTTGTGCCAGCAAAGGCACAAGCCTGATGCCGGAGTCAAATAGACGCAGGAGAAACCCGAGTCAAAATCAACCAGAACAACTATTCGCCATCACTTCCCCCTATATCCCCTGAATCGTAATCATCACCATCGGCGGGATAACTATCATGTATAGTCCATAAATCATTAGCAAGTTCCCGCATATCGTCGAGGTCAATGCCCATGGATATGACGCCAGCGGTCCGACGACGTATGGAAGCATCGACGAAAGAAGCATAGTTCTTGAACATGTGTGCCAGGTCATTGCTCGTAGATAGACGAGAAAGTATATTTACGACATCTGAGGCTTGGGTCGGGTGCGAGGCAATTATGAGAAATAAGATCTGAGGGTCGGAGGACATACCATGTTCCGGTAGGGTTGTTCGAAGAGCTTTTGTGAGAGGGTAACCGAAAGCTTGTATTCTGCAAGAGGAAAGCTTTCAGAAGAGCACTTGCCTTTAGAAATCTTCTCACGTTTGTAGGTTGAGCTGCTTGACAGTCTCGCCGGTCCAACCCTCGTATTTCCGGCGCTCCAAGGTTCCGAATCCTCGTATGATATCACGGACAGAATACAAAACGGACTTCTGTTAAAACTGAGTCAGATTCGAAGGATGCGACCATATGAGAAGCAAACACGCCTGGCTTCGTTCTAAAGTTGACGTTGTGTAATTCACCAGACTATGACCGAAGTTTGTACTCTGGTCAACCGGTATTACACCACTAATCTCGACGAATGGAGGATTACCACCGGCGGTCGAAAGGTGAGCCCCTAGAGTACCTATGGTCTCCTGTGGGCGTCTTGTTCTGAGCGGCGGCCGAAGTAAGTGTCAGCCGACCGTCCAATAGAGATCCAATATACATACGAACCGAAGGGAGAAAGTCGCGCTTTCCACATGGGCTGAAATGATGCTTGACGAAAAATAAGTTGACTGAATGATGCCATATGGTGATTCTCATTCGATTAGAAATACTGGGTGATCACACCTTGGTATTATGAGATACTAGCCATGCTTTCTCTGGCCAGTTTTGAGGTGATTTGATGGGTATGGATAGGGTCGCGTGTTCCAATGTGCTACGCAAAAATAGAGCCTCATTAATGACTTGCCGTGCACCATGGTTCTATTACAATTGGTGGATATTTCCGTCGCAGAGAGGTGGTGGAGCGAACGCACATCGTCGATATCCACCTCGTGAATAGCACCTGTTGACAAGTTTGGGAACGCAAGGGTTGGGACTTGCATGAATTCATCTCTTAGTTGTGTAAGCAAAGCATCGGAAAACCCTCCAAATGTAGAGACATCGTTGATGAGTTGCACCCCCTATCATTTCGTCAGACGTCGCCCTCATAAGATTTACCTGAAATATGAACCTGAATACTATCACACTCTTCAAGAAATAAGCGAACTGACGTGTCCATCAGATCGTTGTCCTAGATCATGTCGAGGTTAATACCTTCTTTAATGAAACCATCCACGAGGCATATTTACCTCATTATATCGCCGAAACTGGTCTTGGCTTTCCTTCCAATTTCCCTCAAAGGCTTCGCAAGAAGGGAAACTTGACACGCGTTGGACACTGCGAGGGAGGTAATACACATGACTGTAATCGGACCAGTAACGGATATTTCCAGGCTGCACAAGTTCTCCCTTTGGCGAATGATCTAACAAGTTCTCCTCTAAGTGGGTGTGGTAGGTGCTTTTAGCGATCTGGGGTTGTCGGAATGTGTGCATAGGTTGATCCCTGATAAAAGTTACTACGTTAAAAAATACAGATAGCAGCACGTGAAATACATACCAAGGAAGAAGGGTTGTATCGGTAGATTCAGATTGGGTCTCGACTATGCCTGTGAGTGCATTGGATTGTGCCAAAGTACCAAAGTTTTCTGGAGGAAATGAGGAACTGTACAACTTGCAGATGAATTAATTGCACACCTTTCCAGTCGAATATGATAGCCCTCGGATAGAAGTTACTGGTTCCCTATGCTATATGTCAATGAATGAAGTTTGCTGATGGAAACAAGCAAGTGAGCATAATACATCTGGGTTGTGTCGTTGCGTGAAGGAGATCTCGTCGTCTATTTGGCCCTCCATATCGAGATTTGTATTTTGATATACATCTTGCGTGTTCCAGAAATGTGTTCCAACGTAGTTTGCATAGTTTCCTGCTTGGAGGTAGAGTATTTCTCTCATTATGCGGTTGATGGAAATCTGAAGAGTGCAGATTGGGGTTGTCACAAATGCTCATGTCACACACACAGGATACAAGTCACACACAGCTCAGGACCAAGTTGACAAGAAACTATCCTCAGTAAGAGCTGTTGCTACGGTTCTGGCAATTGTGTCATTGCCTCTATGAAAATCGTCGATCTAGACCAGGATCTACTTCAGCTGCCAGCTTCTTGCAACTTCCTGAGGGTTTGTTGGCACATACCTCGGGGCATCATCGGACATTTCTTTCACAACATGATGGTGGTACTTACAGTTGGTCCTTGGCACCTTCCAGAGCCAATTATCTAAACGAAGATAATACCACCCTGGATGCGAACACCACGAATGGGTCTTGCCATCATTCACGGACTTAAGTCTCGGTGACTCTAATTGCTTCTTTCCCCCTCGATTGGTTCAGCTAAACCTGGCGCCGACTACAAGCCTGAGGACCTCGTGGCTTTCTTGGATGCAAGATAGGAACGTATATTGCTAGTGGCTAGTGCTCTAATGGTATGTCATGTCCATGGGTTAACAGTATAATCAGCGGTTGCTGGGGTAGATTGGGTTTGGCATTACAGTACAACGCGAAAGCTGTCCAGCACTTTGCGATCTTCAGATGACAAAGGGGCATAGACTGAAACAGAACCACTTTGTTGTGCGCTGTTCCGCGGATCGGGTAAAATAGGCTGCCTTGGTCCCTGTGCGGGCGAATCCAAGGAGTTAATGGGGGGCAATGAAAGCCTCGAAACTGGGTATGGTGAAGGAAGGGTATAAGGCACGAGGCATGAGGGCGATGATAGCATGGGCGGAAGATTGGTTGGGATTGCTGGTCGGTGTGCGTAGACCAGCGCAGGCGGCGCATCGTCGTTGATCTCGCTGTCGTCGGACCCATAGGAAGGTCGATCGGGCTTGCCACAGAGGTTCTTGTTGCTAATGAAAACGCCATTCGGCACGCGAATATTCCGAAGATAGTCGTAATGCTCGATCACCGGCAACCGTGAATAATCGGATCCCTGTTGGAGTTGTCAGGGTACGTTATGATTCTAAAATACCCGCATACCGAGAAGTAAGCGACAACATGCCACTTCCTGATTTCACTCGTACCTGGCAGGTGGACAGTCACCGAATATGTTTGTTTCGTTAACCCGTTTGGCTTCGATGGTCGGTCTTTTCTCCTGATGGGTGGAGGAACAACTGCATTAGGATCTGATGCTCGGCTCGCACTATCAAGCGTGCCAGCAGTTCATCAGTATTCAGTTTCTAACTGAATGGACAACCCAAAGGGCCTACCGTCGCGCAGCCTTTGCATCCCTTTCCTCCTGCGTGGTCTCAATCTTCTCTTCATAGAACAGGTAATCCCCCCTCATCCGACTCTGCGACCTGGTTTGGAGATTAGAATGACGTATGGAGAGATTATAGCGCTGAATCGCGACCATCTGCGACCATCTGTCCAACGCAAAAGGCCTCCGTCGTCTTGAGCTTCTTCCCAGACATATACATGGCCACTCTGAAGTTGTTCCCGTTCGCTTGCCAGCAAGCGTCTCTTGATCAGCGGCAGGATATTTTGCCTCACTGCCTCGAGCACGACGTGAGCGTCGTGTGCATCTCTAATATCTTTGCAGGCGTGAGCTGTCATGCAGAGGAGACAAGCAGGAAGAACGTACGAAGGGCAGGGTGGGTCACAAATGTCGGATTCTGAGAGTGAAGTAGAGCTGGCGCAAACGACATCCTGGTGCAGGAGACTCGAAGAACAACAAAGCTAGTTTTATATGTGGTGCGTGACAACAATGCTCACGAGGGCTCGGAGAGATGACGGAACGAAAGACTGCTACGGTGACTTCATCAATAAGATGCATGAACTTCCAAGTGTGTAAGCGGAGGTCTTCCAGAAGAAATGAGTTTGGCGTGGTCAGTGACAGCAGCCATGAGTGACGGCCCGGACACGTTCCACTGCTGACTTCCAGGCTTCCGGCGGTAGCGCTTATTCAGCAGCCGAAACACCGGAAACTAGCGCAAAACCGAGATTGTGGATTAAACCGACAAAGTGAGGACATGAGGTTGATTTCGCCAAAAACATGCTTCAACGAACGTAACTTCTCGTATCTCGAGCCAGGATGGCGTTTCAGTTTGGAAATTTTTGCATTGTCTCTTATGCCCTCCTCTAGCATCGTATGGTAGGAAGAACTTCGGCCATCCGAGGTTTTCCCTCAGCATTCACTGACCCACGGTGTTCATCAACGTACCAGGCTCGTATCACCAAGATGATACATCCACGTAGAAACCATAAAGCCGTAATCGAGGCTGCAGAAGAACGAATTCTGAAAACTCTTGGCTTCTTCTCTCTTAGCCCGCACTCGCTTTCCAGGCATGAGTTATCAGAGCACATGGTCATTGATCCATGTGTTCATACAGGTACGGTAGGAGAGTTAATTTTACTTTCACTGCTCAACTCAGTTTATCTCCAGAGAGCGACTGACCTCAGAGAGGCAAAGCCAACAATACTTTATCAGCATATCGTCTGATTTCTACTTTGATTAGAGTACGACAGGCAGTCTCGACACTTAGTTGGTTTCTGGGCAAGTTCGGGGCCTCTGGAGAAGCGAACTCCACCTAGACAGATTCTGTGGCGGAGAACAACTCCATCGTGGGTAAATTCCCCGAAAATACAGACAGCCCCGTCTCTGAGCAACTGTCCCTCACATTTAATGCTACTAATCTCAACCATATGTCTTTTTTTCAGGCGCATATTCGTGCTGACGTGGGAGAGTAGTTTCTAATAAAATGCCAGCGCGATATAAATAGCGATGTAAAAATAGATAACCGCCAAAATATCCTATGAGCGAGCACATAGATGAAATCCTTCCGTCTCCATAGTAGAAGTTCATCACCTCACCGGTCCTGTTAAAAGTAAAGCCTATCTCTATCCACAAGAAGACGGGTAAAAGTGACTCCTGTTCACTCGGACGTCATTTTTTTAGATGTGCTAGCCCATAAAGCCACGATACTCGCGTCTTCTCTCATGATTCTTCATCTAAATTCGGTCCAGATCTGCTCGAGAAGATGCTAGAGCCGTTATTTCCTGTGTAGTTGGAGTGACTCAGGAACAATGCCTATCTAACAGGCGCAGATCGAAGATTCAAGGTGTATAATTAGGTACAAGCAGGATTACAAGAGCCTCTCAGGCTACCAAGAGAACATGCCCAATCCCACC